>JAWWEQ010046133.1:0-16662 GCA_035583055.1 Torymus tubicola | reverse complement strand
ACTTGAATTTATAGCGTAAAAGGGACGAGGGAATTTTTCCCAAAGTTCCTTGTCGCCGTTTATAATACGTAAAAAAAAAACAACTAAAAAATAATAATAAATGCTTCACAAAAAAAGGACTAAAAATTCTATTCACACCAAAAAAAAAAAAATTAATATGTGGGAAAAGGAACTCAAGCGGAGGAGTGAAAGCGTGGGATTTGCGCCAGCATCGGGGTTCTAATAAGTCACCGCACGGCGTACCCGCGTGGTCGTCACGCGCCGCCTTATAGCGTAGACGGGGCTGTGCTTTTTGCACTCGCCTCGCATACGGGTTTTTAAGATAAATATCACTCCCCCCTGCCAGGGAGAGAGAGAAATATAAGTGGGCAAAATGGCAATAATAATATGATTTAGATAAATAATAAATGTCATCAAATAAATAATAAAATCACCATCACATGCAGGTGGTTGGGGAATACGCGACCGCGTAACAAAATGTCTGTCGCCTATCGCTTCTTTCCTTCTGTTTGCGTGTGCTACATCGTCTCCGCGTTACTCGTGCGTTTTACACTTTGATGTCGCGTTACTCGGCCCCACGTTCGCTGCGCCAATTTGTAATCCACGGTCAGGCTGTCGGCTATTAATTGGTACGGGGAAAAGGGGAAAAAGGATGCTAAATAAATATATGTTAAAATACGATAGTATTGGATACAAAGTCTTACATTTTATTATGCAAAAACTCGGGCGCCAGCCGCCTACGCGGCACGTTGCATGAGACTGCTAACAGGGACACTCGCGGGTTGATAATGCGGGGAGTCGCTCCGACGCACCTCTCGTGTCCTGGAGGATTTTATACGCACATTAAAATTCTTCCGGTGACTCGACTTATACGCGACCGCACACACACATACTCAACAGGGGAAAGGAGGGGAAACGCAGGGATCACTACAAAGTCTGCCACTTACAATTAGGCTACGGTGTTCCTCGGAGTGGTGTAGATTGGCTCTCGACGGTAGGTTTTGCGGCGAGGACGGTCCGCATGGGTCTCCAGTAGTAAGGACTTTTGGTCTCTCGATGACGGTGGTGTCGAGCTTTTATAGTTGCTATTGGAGCGCAGGTCCACAGGAGAGTGTCTGCTGGCTTTTCTTCTCCTTGCCTGCTTCGCGCCTTGGCTCTCCTGTGCCGATCGCCAACGTTATATAATGCATAAGAAGAACAATCGCAGACCTTCTCTCCGTCTGTCTTCTCTTTCGCTTTCTCGCTATTCCTGCTGCTGTGGCCGCCTCGTCTCCAGGAAGTGTGGAGATGGTGTTTGTGGCATGTGAGGGGTCAAGTTGTTAGAGATAGGGATGGGGATCGCACATACAGTGTGTGTGCCAAGCGCGGATATTTATTCATCTTTATATAAAAAAAACAGTCTCGTCAGGTCAGCGAGCTTCGCTTCAGCGGTTCTGTACATTGTAAGTACACTTTTTGTGTACTGTTCAGGCCTCCCAAGGAAGCATTGCTTAATATAGGCTTTTTTATTATACTATACGTCTGACAGCATTGTCAGCTATCTGCTTTTCTCGTATCATGGCAATTTGCCATGTTACAATATTGTACCCATTTAATTTATTATACAAATAATGATCTAGTTTCCATGTTTCAGCACATACGATTACATAAGGTTTAATCTTAAGTCTCTTGATAAAAATTTACAGTTTTTCAAAATTAGCATTTAAGCTTCTAATATTTAAATATAGTATCAAATTATTTGTCCTAGTTATATTTTTATTAAGTGACTTAAGATTATCATATGTAATTTCTTGCAGAAATTGATTTTGAACGTCATTAAGTACTTCGAAATCCATGGTAGATTTATTATTATAAATTACATTTTTGTTGATCCTTGGAATGATGTGCTGCTAAGTCTAAGACTTTTTGAAACTGTGGAATTTATTTCAGCTTCTGTGTTCACATCATATGCGTTGATTATTCCATGGGCTAATTCTTGGCGGCTTCTCTCTTGGTAGTCGGTACTATAGTTTTCTAGTTTAGCTACGTATCTTGGAGGTTTTATTATATAGGCTGAAGTGATGATATAGTTCTTTATTTTTGCCTTTAGTATTTCACATTCGTCACTGTCAGTGGCAGTATGGTTTATATTATATTTTTTGTTGAATTTATTATTATCATAACAGCAGTTTACACAGCACTTAATAGTTTCTTCGCAGTTTTTCGTCTTGTGCGGCCCTGCACATTTTATACACTTTATATCATTGCTACATTCTTTTTGAGTGTGACCTAGTATACCACATTTAAAACCGGATTTGATATTTGTAACATCAGAAACTCTGCAATTTTAATTTGCAATAAAAAGTTTGCTTCTGTGTTCTTTAATATATTTATGTATTTTTCCTGTAATTTGCAAGATTGCACTAGCTTTGTTAGTTTTCAGATTTTTGTCTATATTTAGTATTTTACTTTGCGAGCTTAGACTAGTAAAGTTTCTAGAATTTATGTTCGCCTCTAAAGCAGCTTGGTTTTCAGTCATTCAATTTTCAGTTCATCAATTTTCTAGTTATAATCATAGTAATTAGTAATCATTATTATTTATTATTATAAATTATTATTATCATTAATGTATCTGAATCTGCGGTTAAATAAAAAAGAATTACTTAATTACTTGTCATAAAATTTTTTACATTTAATTATATATTCTTAAATTATGGAAAATTATTCAAAACTTCTTTGCTAGCAACAACATTTTTGAACAATGATAATTATTTGTAATAACTTTTAATAGTAATTTTTTTAATAATATAACTTTTAATAATATAACTTTCAGTTCTGATCAGACTGTCGTACTGAGAGGACGTGTTTATTTTGGCTCCCAAGTAAACATTATGTAACAGAGACGTTGGTAATTTAAATCGTCGTTACGAAATCCAAGTTATTTGAATATTATGCTAAGTTATTTCTATATTATTAAAAAAATTGATGAATAAAAATGAGTAAATATTAATAAAACAACATTGGAAAAGCATGGCGTCGACGAGTAAGGAGCCTCCCGATCGGGGGGAGTCCAAAATGTATAAGTGTCATCCAAATACACCAGTTAGAACAGTAGTGTGCTTAATTTGTGAGGAAGTGTATCATGCGAGTGACTTTAATAAGTTAAAAACATTACATATTTAAGCACCATACTTGTAATCTGCCCGGAACATCAAAGTCTAACTTTAAAACCAACAGACCACGTGTCGACCTCCATATCCGAGGAAGCGAGAGTATACATAGCACAAATTAAAGCAGCTAAAGAGGAACAAATAAAGATTATGAGAATTTAAGAATTGAAAATACCATGCTAAAGGATCTTAGTGCGGAACTAAAGGATAAGAATGCCATACTAAAAGAATTAATAAAAAAAGATAAAGAAAACACTGCTTTAAATTTCAAGAAAGAAACTTATGCCGAAATTATAATAGGTAAACCAAATAAGCTTAAAAAAATTTCTAGAATAATTATTTAAAAAATAAAAAAAGAACAAACTATGGTGAAAGTTAATGAGGAAATATCTCGATACTTGACAATAGAAAAAACTGTACAAACAAATAACATACTTAAAAAAAAAGAATGAAGAAACGATTATTATGTGCAATAATTTGGAAAGTGCAGATAAAGCTTTTGATATGCTAAAAATGAAATTAAAACGTACTTGCGAAATCGTTAAAGAACAGATAATGAATCCTAAAATGAGAATTATGGTATCGATAGTTTTGAAAACTTGAACACTAAACAACTTCCAAAAGACATCAATGAAAGAAATTTCAAAAAAAAAATTCAAAGATGAATGTAAAGTTATACACATGTACACAGACAATAGAAATAAAACTCAAACTGTTATAATTGAAATACCTACAGAATTATACAAGCATGTAAAAGAGAGTAAAAATAGAATCTTTGTAGGTTATTGAAGATGTAAAATTTTTGACGTTATAAATGTAAAGCCTTGCTACAATTGTGCAAGACATGGTCACAGTGGAGGATCATGTAAAAATACTGCCATGTGTACAAAATGAGCTTTGCCACACAGTACGAGACAATGTAACTCAACAGAGAGCAGCTCATGTGTAAATTGTAAGTACAACAATACCAAATTTGGAACTAATTACAACACTAACCACGAAGTAACGGACAGTGACATGTGTGAAATTCTAAAAGCTAAGGTGAGAAAATATATAGACATGCACGATTACCCAATAAAACCTACTATACCAAGACACTTTAAAGTAGGAAACTACACACTCTGGTTACCATTACAATCTAGCGGTTCTACACAATCACTGAATGAAATTAATGATAATATGAAAGAGTCCACCTACAGATAAATCTTTAATTTAAAGTCCGCTGGAAATACTGTCTCAGAAAATAAAACATAAACAAAATATTGAACAAGCTACAACATCGACATGATGAATCTCTATTATGACGCTGAAAATTTTTTACAACAAGAAACTAAATGCAGCGACATAAAAAGTCTCAATGCTTATTTAAAAAGACAAAATTTTATATTATATGTATCATGTGATTCTTTATAATGTATTGAATAATATTTCATTACTTATTTTATAACAAAATAAACTATCAAAATCAACATCAGTATAGTAATAGCTTTTATACTAAAAAGCGAATCTAACAAGAGGTGCGAAACGTGCGAGTCTACAAATGTCTGCTAATAATCACATTCTAACGTCAGAAGAGCTGTATAATTGGGCTAAAGATTACTGCAAAGAAACCAAAGTTTTTTATAGCAGTAAATTATCGTATGATGAAACTCTTTTAAACCGAAAACCAAGATTGGATAAGGCTAAATCCATTCCAGACACTTTACAATACCATGCTATAATTCCAATAGATAATAATAATACATTAAAACTTAAAAAAACATCTCTGAGTTCTGACTATAAAATTTTCCCGAAAAAAACCGTAAAAACAAACAAAAAATATTTATCTACTCTGAAAAAAAAGTTAAATAAATAAACGTTAGTATAAGAGTTACTACCATACTGATATTGACTTTGATAGTTTATTTTGTTATAAAACAACTAATGTAATATTATTCAATACATTATAAAAAATCCGTGATAGAAAATGAAAGATTATGAAAGGTTATTATGTAGACAACGAGGCGGACGTAGTCCGCGCGCTGTAACGCGTGGCTCTGCGCGCCGGAGAAGCGCTGCGTCTATTCTTTCGCCTTCTATTTCTCATGGAAAACATCTCGAGCACATTGTGGACAATATCAATTCTTATGTAAAAAATGTTCAGCTTTCGATCTGGTGGGTCAAAAAAAAAAATTAAAGCTATACTTTTTGAGATATAACACGTTTTATACTTTTTGAATGTGAAAATGGAAAATTTTGGGAAAACGGCCTACACCATTGGAAAGCTGAGGAAAAAATAAGTCGAAAACACTTATCACATAAGTTTTTTAAAAGCATTTTGATATCGCAAACACAAGTTAGAAATAGCATGTTTCGACGCTCGCGCGCCGTGCTGGGGTAGCTGACGTGAAATGCCTCATATACAGATATCCTTATAAATAATACCGAAACGTTAAGAATCTCTGCGACCTATAGATCACATTCCATTAAAAACCGGAGTATGTTTACTCAATTAATTACTATATTAATTACTAAAATATTAATTATAACTAATTATAATCAATTAATTACTAAATTATTAATTATATACTTAATATTTATGTTGATATTAATATATTAATAGTAATATAAATATTAAGAATCATATGGTTATTGGAGATTTTAATATAAATATTATGGACTGTGATAACATTAACCATGAGTTTCTAAGTAATTTTTACGAAAGGGAATATATTTCATGTTTTCTAGGAATACCAAGGTCTGGAACTGACACCTGTAATGGAACGTTGTAACAGATTTATAATTAGCTATTTGATATTATTTCAGGCTGCTCGTATCCTGGTACTCAGTGCCGCTGGAGTCAATCTAAAATGACTTCCCGGAGATGCTGCAACCCGAAAACCATATACAAATGTTGAGTTCGCAGACCGAACTCAACTTTATTTCGTGGAGTAGACCGCTCGCGATATTGCTACTCGCGAGGCCGGCCGCTTATCTATGTTCGTCACTGCAGACGACGAACCTGCGGAGGCGGTGGTATCCGGGAGAAGGTTTGTTGTAAAACAATAACAAAATCTATTCTATTCAAAATACAACGATACGCGTCACGTTGCGCGCAGACAAGAAGCCGGGATCCGCCGCTTGGCGCGGGCGGATCAGTATAATTCATTTTCGTTGGACCGGTGAATGCAACACCGGCCGCTCGCTATTGCGAGCCGAAAATACAGGAATACTGGGACTGGGTACGCTGCACCAGCCCAGTTAATATCGTAGAGAACGGTGGACTCACGTAGCCGTTTGTAGGTCGCGTGACTGTTGACTGAGTGCAGGCTGTTTATGGGAAGCATCCTTCCCAGTCGCGACAACAGCAGGCCTGCACCCGTGCCGAAATACTTCCCTAGCAGGGACGAGAATGACGAGGCTGGACCCGGGGATAGCGCCGGTCACTGAAATACACGTATTAGTATAAGACGATTGCTTGTGCGCGGTTAGACACTCCGAGAGAATCAGATTCGAAATTGAATCGAGCGCGACTTTGCAACGGCGACAGTCGCGCTCTCCCCGCGTGCAGCTCCCGAATACGTTGCTCGAGAGGCATGAATTTGCGGGAACGAGAGCCAAACGGGTTCGATAGAATACGGAGAACTGAGACGCTTATTTGCTCCGTATTTTATCCTCGAACCTCGTTATACCCCTCTCCCAGACGTTGTGTAGCGGAAGAGAAGCAACTCGATACTGAGGCTCTCGTTCGGATTGACTACGTTGTCGCCGGCGACGGAGACGACAGTTCCGGATACACGCGGATCAACTCGCTCACTGAGCGGCTGATCATAAGATCCACGTTGAAGGATCGTCCGCTCACGCACAGCGGGTCGCTCATCACCGTAATTCGGCTGAATTCCAACGGTGGTAGAGGCCAGTTGCACGACGATAGATGAACCGGGGGCTGTTGACACTCGTGGCGCTGTGGCTCCGGTCGACGACCACCGTCATTCCCTCTAGGCTGACTTGGCAAATCGTCTCGCCTGCTTCTTGAGGTCCTCTTCGGGCAGGCCCGGTATAGGTGCGTCGGTGACCGACACGTCCAACATAATTTTCTGGTTGGACTAGGTGGCGAGAAGTTATTTGATCCAAGCGCGTTACTCGATCTTGACGCGTGGTAGTCTCGATTATCCCACTCTAGTTTGGTATACCGCCGTTTGTGGCGTCGAGAGGCTACCGTCGTCCAAGGATTTGCATAGTCGCATAACTTTCTCCTCCTCCAATTTGTGCAGCCGATTCGATTCGTATTCGCAATCCCGCTTGACTTCCGCTTGCGTCGATACGTCGCGAGATCGTGAATTAATCGGCTTTTCGATCACTTGTTGTGTGGTCACCGTATTCTTGCACTCTTCTCAAATAATCCTTGGACGGCTTCTCTGCTCTTCATAAGGAGTCTGTGGCATATTAATATAGCCGTCCGATAGCTATGTATTCCGAGATCGATTTACATCGGACGGAAGGGGGCTTGAAGGATTCCCTCTCCCAGGCTATATTTACTCCGTCCTTAAGAGCTGGGAAGTATTTGTCATAGCCGTTCAGTGGCCCCAGGCGGTCTGTTTACGACAAACGCTTTGAGGTATCAGACAACCCGAACGGGGGAAAGCTTGGAGGATCTCCTCTCCCCGAGGCTGTGCTTACTCCGAAGTCTTTTTCAGTCTAGCCCGTATATTTGGACTTTTTGGACTGGGGAGAGATTGGATTATCTCTCCTTTCCCATGCTGTCCCTAGCCTTTTGAGTCCGCACTGGATACCTTGTACGACGTATCGCTACATCGATATCATCCAACTGTTATCAACCGCTTTATTTTTGTTAAGCAGATTGAACAGGCCAAATATGGAGGAGACGGCATCTTCGTTCACATTTCGAATAGAACTAAGGTATGCAGAGGGAACATAGTTACTCCTCTGTTTTAGCCTCTTGGTGAACAGCGCAGTTTTGCTTTCACATGCATCTTGTGAGAAGCAGGCTGGGTTATAATGACCCATTAGCCACTGTGCGATGCGCCTTGAATCCTCCTCGAGGTATCCAGTGTTGATTAAATCTAGAGCTGCATTGGCTTCTGTTACAGCCGTACAGTCGACCTCTAGATTTCGGCGCCAGTGCTCCAACCTCTGGTCTAGGTCCTCTTGGCTCCAATGTACTACTGCCATCTTGGGACTCTAGATATATAAAAATATGGTGACGAATTTTGTGTGTATGCGCAACTAACTGCAGAGATTCTCTCTCGAGTTGGCCGTTCGTTACGCAAAATACAATGTTGGATTCCTAACTACCACACACAATTGTCCCAGGCTGCTCGAGAATGACGTATCTTGATACAACTAGCGAGGGTGAGAACGTGGCTATTTCCAAAAAAAATGCGAAAACGATTATAAAAAAATTACGCAATAAAAAAAAGGAAATGAAATATTTTCACTTTAGATCGACTGCATGCACGGATGCAGCCAAACTATTTAAAAAAAAAACCCGTTAAAATCGCTTTAAAATTCGCGTCAAAAAAATGGATTTAACTTTCGCCATAACTGCCCGAGCATAAACATAAACACTTACAAAAACAAGCGATAGGCTGTTTTGTGTTTATGTTTGTGCTCGGGCAGTATATGCACCGTGTACTAGGACACGAGCTTTCGGGAAGATTTAAATAATTTTAACCCTGTTACAACGTGTATTTTTATTAAATCAAAGTCACTTTTTCCAAAATCATATAAACTTTGTACTGATGAAATTAATGACCATTATACTTTAATAGTTACATTAAGCAATGTAATCTTAGATAAAAAAGATAACAGGGCTACGAAAAACATTGTTAACTATAAAAAGCTCGTTAAAAAGCCGCATTAATAGACTGGAACTCTATATTGTCAAACCATGATCGAAATTAAGCAGCCTGCTCATTAATAAATAGGATTAAAAATTGTATCAATAATGCTAAAACTAGAAAAGTTCTTAAGAGAAAATATAGGGATATGATATCTAGAAAAAATTGGATCTCTATGGCAATCATTACATCTTGTAAAAAAAAGAAAACTTTATAAATTATGGAAAATGAGTCCTAATTGTCATGAATTAAAACATAATTATATGAATTACTCTAAAGAATTAAGTAAAGTAATAAAGGATGTTAAATTGAAATTTGAAAAAGATAAAATCGGAAAAAGTAGAAAAAATAATAAAAAATTATGGGAAATAATTAATAATAAGTTAGGTAAGTCATAAAATTACAAACAAAGAGGACATAGCGAACCTTATGAACACCTATTTCTGTGAGGTTGGTACTAATTTAAGTAGAAACATTAATTCAAAAAGTAATATGTACATAAAACCAATCACAAGAAATGCAATGTCATTATTTTTATGCCCTATTAGTATTGATGAAATAAGAAAAATTATACAAGATCTCAAAGAAAAAGCGGGAGGTCTAGATGGTATAAATGCGAAATTTTTAAAAACAATTTCGCCATTTATTTTAATATCTCTTCAATATATTTTCAATATATATTGAACTGGAAACATGGCCAGAAACTTTAAAAAGTGCGGAAGTTGTTCCAATTTATAAAGCAGGTGACAAAACTAATATTTCAAATTACGGACCTATATCCTTAATATAAAATATTGCTAAAATCTTTGAGAAAGTTATGTATAATAGAATTTATGACTTTATTTATATTATTAAAGGTAGAGGTACGACTGATGTACTTAACAAAATTATGGAGATTATATTCAATGATCTAGATAACAGTAAATTATTAGTAATCTCTTTTCTTGACCTAGCCAAAGCCTTCGACACTGTTAACCACCGAATTCTAATTGAAAAACTAGAAATTTATGGAATACGAGGAAAACCGATTGATTTGATGACTAGCTCTCTGTCTAATAGAAATCACATAGTTAAATTAGAAGATACAATAAGTTCTGAAAGAAGAATAGTAACCGGAGTTCCACAAGGAACAATATTAGCACCACTTTTATTTATTACATACATTAATGATCTATTGACTGATATGTAAAAAGACTCAATTCTTTCCTACGCAGATGACACTATCATCATCTCGGGTGATGATACGTGGTTCGCTGCGCAGGAAAAGATGAACAAATCATTACATAAAGTAGCAAATTGATTGGCATTGAATAAACTTTCCTTAACTACAAGTAAAACGGTCTATATGACGATTGGTAGTTATTGTGATAGTGTACAAAAAAAAACATTAAAATTGAAATACTGAAACAAGAAATAAAAAGAGTGACTAATTATAAGTACCTAGGAATAATTTTCGATTACAATTTAAAATGGGATATGCATATTCAATATATCATTAATAAAACCAAATATCTAATTTTTATATTTGCAAAAATAAAAAATCTCTTGGACATTAATTCGCTTATAACAATGTATTATGCTTTCTTTCACAGCTATATAAACTATGGAATTATAGCATGGGGTGGGGCTTACAATGATCATATTATGCGCTTGCAAAATATACAAACTAGAATTTTAAAAATTGTATACAAAAACTCTTTCGTAGAAAAAAGACTTCTAAACTTAATGTACCATTATGAAGAACTAAAAGAATTATATTCAAATAGTACAGCAAAAACTAGGAATAAGAATATTCAGCTACCATAAATTAGAAAGACTGTTACTAAAAAAAATAGTTTCATGGTAGCGCTGAAGACCTTTAACAGTCTTTCCAACGAATTAAAAAGTTTGTCTACTAAGGGTAATTTTAAGAAGCATCAAATAAAAAATAAACTAAAAAATTATATACAAATATCGTAGATTATAGAACCACTGTTTTGTTTTTGTTTTAAAATTTTTATTAGGAAAATTTTATGTTAACATAGTTGTAAGTCAGTTTGTAAGTTTTCATTTATATTTAAACCAGCCCTTGTACAGGTAGTTATATCTACCTCTTTAGGATTACTTTTTGTAATGTTTCTGGTCAATAAATAAATAAATAAATACCACACCAAGGTACCAGGTCTTTCGGGGCGCTCGTTCTTACTTTCGAGATGGAGCAAGAAGGGAGGCTCACTAAGACCATCACGGAGTAGCGGACTTCGTGGTATAAAAGATTTTTCCCCCTAAATACCCAAAACCTATCCCTACGGCAGCCTCAACCTGGAACCGCTTTCGCATTACTTTAGGTCGGGCCGCAGCCCTTCTTGTGCCCTTACTTTCTACGATGCTCTATCTAATCTTTTAAGCATCAGTCTCGGTTTTTCGCGCGTGGTACCCCTTCGAAGTAGGTATTTATCGCTTCCCACCTGTCTTTCTCCGAAAGCATGTATTCGATGACCACCTCGGGCGAGAGTCGCCCTACCATCACCTCCAATGGTTGTCTTTCAGGGTCCCACCTACAACATGCAAAGAAGGTGCGATCCGTATTATCTATCTCGAGCCCACAGTATTTACATTCTGGCGTATTTACTCTACCTAATTTAAATAGGTAATATTAGACATCGTTTCCTTTATCGCTCCATCGCAGCGGTAACCGATCGTATCGCGTCTATCGTCGAAGAATCCTTTGAGCCCCTTGGCTGTTGTATATCTAGATCTGTGATAATGCGATGAGTCCATCGGCCTTCGCGCGCCGAGTTACATCGATGTTGCCACTCCTCGAATGTCCTCAATGACCAACGTTTGCGTATTGGTTTCCAGAACAATTCATCCGCTTCGATCCTCCGTTCTTCAAGGCACTGTTGGGCTTGTACGTGAAGAGAATCACTATTCGCCCAGTGTCCTTCACCGGTTATCCCGGGGACGAAAAACTCCAGGTTGTGCTTATTAAAATAACAACTTTTTATCGCGCACGTGAACTCAGTCGCTTGAACCTTTTACTTAAATGTTACTAACTTGTTCATTGTTTTCCATTTATAATATGTTATGATGATAATTATATATATATTATATAATATTATTATGATAATGTAGATTTGATTTTATTTGAATATTCATCAGGTGGGTTTGGTCTTAATGCTCAATAAGTATAAAATTCCCTCAAAAAGAAAAATATATGATTAGCTTGAAAGGAAAACAGAATCGAAACGAACCAATATAATAGATAAATTCAATTTATGGCCAATGTTGCGAAAATGTAACTTTCTTCTTTGGAGCTAATAAATTACTTTTAATAGATTAACTTTGACTAAAATTTATTGTACCTTTTCCACATCGTCGCACTTGGATTTGCTAAACGATATTCGTTTAGCTAAATCCCGAAAAGTACTTTACAACACGTTAAAAATATTGGAAATAAATTAAATTTATTAATTTTATTGTTTCGTCTCGAGTCTGTTGTTGCCTGACACTTATTAAAAATCACAAATATTTACTAAAATTTGCAAATAATAAGCTTAAAGAGGGAGGATACCTTTAAATTTTTCCCAGTAAAATCATCTGCAACAAACAAATTTAAATTATTAATAAAATATTAAGGTAATATACCAAAAGTATATTAAATTCATGACAAAATAAGATAAAAATGAGAGTCCTTGATCTACACTGCCCCAATATATGAACATTTCAAAATTTAGGCTTGGCGTAACCTGCAGGTTCACAGAGTTGATAGATTTTAGTCCAGTTGGGCTTAAATTGGTGGTGTTTTATGTAGTTTAGGACTGAAGAGTTGTACGTATCAAAATTATTTGAGTAAATAGCCTAAATTTTGAAATGTTCATATATTGGGACAGTATAGATCTAGGACTCTCATTTTTAACTTATTTTGTCATGAATTTAATATACTTTTGGTATATTACCTTAATATTTTATTAATAATTTAAATTTGTTTGTTGCAGATGATTTTACTGGGAAAAATTTAAAGGTGTCCTCCCCCCTTAACACGTATTCGAAAATGACAATGTACAAAATACTACTTTTGTATTTACTTACATGTGTTTTTCCAATTTTGCTTTAAACAACAAAAACGAATCTGGTATAACAGAAATATCTTCAACCGCAATTGCTGATTCATACTGAGTAATTGCATTTAATAGTTGTCGTTGTTGTTCTTCCAATTGTGTTCTACTAGCTTTCGTTTGACTTATATGCAATTGAATATCTTGAAGTTTTTTTGATAAACTATTTAACTGAATCTTATATTCATCTTGTTGTGCTTCCAGATTATGTTCTTCTAACTTTAAACACTCAATTTCTTGTCGTTTACTATTCAATTCATCCTCTTGAATATGTAAAGTTGATTCCTGATCTAAAGCTTGCTGTCGTAATTTATCAACCTTAAAATAAAAAAAAATATTTACTCAACAAAGTAAAGTGATATCTTGCATTATTAGAGAGTTAAGTAATGGATAATTGACTGTAATGTGAATACATTATAAAGAAATTAATGAGACAGTAAGTAAGCATCAATTCTAAGTCAAGGACCACGTAAGATCAATTGACTGAGGTGAACGAAACTTACAATCAGCTCTTTCGTACTTCTAATCACCTGTTAGCTAAACAGTCTAAAAAACAAAACTTTTTTGTTAATTTAAGGTTCTCTTTTAAAAATGGTTAATTATTTTAACTTTTTCTTAATTCTGATTGTTTTGATGTCCAAAAAGTTACAATGGAATTCGTAATCAGAATCCTTGTCAGCCTCTTGGTAAGTAATTTTTAAATTAAAAAACTACTTTATAATTGAGTATACCAATTCGTATTTCGATATCAAGATTAACAATAAACAAAGTTAATGATTACCAACTCTTTAAATATTTAGCAAGAAGTTGATAATTACAATGTTAGTAAAACCTAACTACCTCACACAATTGCCCCAGGCTGCTCGAGAATTACGTATCTCGATGCAGCTAGCGAGAGCGAGGGCGTGGCTATTTCCAAAACAAAAACTGCAAAAAACGATTAAAAAAATTTATGCTACAAAAAGAAGTTGTCGACGAAACCAACAATAATCGTCGTTTAAATGCTCTCTTACTTCCTTTAAAAACCTAAAAGGTTGGGGTCGAGTATTACATAATACTTCCGGAGCATAAACATAAACATTTACAAAATAAGCGATCTGCTCTTTTGTGTATGTTTGGGTGCTTGACGTGAGCCTTCCTGTCTGTTTGCTTACATACGGCACTTCGATTTGGCGTGCTTAAATGCCTGCGCCGATCAGCTTTAACGACTTATGGTCACGACTGTCTGCAAATGAGTCGGGTACGATTTGAATAGGCCGGTTTCGAAAGCTCCGATCGCTAACCTTCTCCTTACCCAACACGTTAAGGGCGCCAGTTGTAACAGGATAAATCGGAAACTATTTGCTGAATTACTAGTAATTCCCGTTCCCTAGAACTCAGTGCTGCGGGAATCAATCTAATCTGACTTCCCGGGGATGCTATCACGAAACTCCGTGTATAAATGTCGAGTTAACGCGCGAACACAACTTTTCCGTGTGTCGGAATAGAAAGATACTTACACCATTCGATCGCGAGGCGCGGCTACTCAGAATGATCGTCGTCTTGGTACGATGTTCCCGCGGAGGCGGCGGTATACGAGAAAATGTTAAGTGAAAGTTATAAAATGATGAATAGCCTCAGTATGTTTACAACAATAACACACTCTATTCACCACGACAAAATACAAATGATATGCGTCAAGTTGCGCGTAGACAAGAAGACTAGATCCACTGTTCGACGCGGGCGGATCAATATAATTATTTTCCGTAAGACCGGTGAACGTAACACCGGTCGCTCACGATTGCGAGCCGAAAATACAAAAGAACTTACTTCGTACGCCCAGTACATTTTCGTTGACCGAACTATGCAGAGGGCATAGTTCGACCGCCAAGGAGAATCTGATTCAAAATTCAATCGAGCACGACTTTGCAACGGTGGTAGCAGTTCTCTCCCCGCGCGTAGCTAACGTGAATACGTCGCCCGAGCAATGTAAACACACGTTCGAGATGCACGAATTCGTGGGAACGAGAGCCAAACGAGTTCAACAGAATATGGAGAACCGAGACGCTTATTTTCTCCGTATTTCACCTTCGAACCTCGTTATAAAGTTTAGAATAATAGAGTTGAAAAATCAAATAAAAAAAATATTGATTTATTCTAAATTTGTAGGTCTAAGACCGCCGTTTGACCCCATCACCTCAGGATCAAGGTCATGTCAAGGTCAAATGTACAAAATTAACGGCAACTAAGGTTTAACAGTACATACATATGTTTTTGGGGTCGCTGAATCCGAATCCGTGGTCCGTTTTACCCCGTGGCACAGTGACCGGAAACGTCAAAAAAATGCATTAAATTCTAAACCATAAGCCCTTAAACCCTTAAACGCTAAACCCTAAACGCTTAAACCATTAGTTAGGTACATTCAAATTTGTTAGAAGTACATACAATTTAATAAAATATCCATAAAATTTCAAGCCCATTACTCTTTTTTATGGTAACGAACTATTTTATTGTCAAATAATCTACGAAGTGGATTACGCTTCCGCTTTTTCGATGTTGATGGTAGATCTCGTTTCAACAACCAACAGTAATCTGCTAACATATTTATGTCCCATCTTCCTTTGGTGAAATCTCTCTCCCTCCTCTTCGCTGTAATCACCTAAGTTTTCTGGAAACTCATCTATATGGGAGTATAAAAAGTATAATTTTAGATTCATCAAGCAGCCCTGATTTTTGTAACTATTTACTAAATTTAATATTATTTGTTGGTAATTTTGGTACTAATGATTTCCAAGAAAATTTTTAATTACCTCCTTGAAACATAAACATGCTTTTTTCTCTATGATTCATTTGATGACGTAACAAAAATTTCATCATTTATCATCGTACGAATCTGAGGGCCATCGAAAATTTCTTCATTTTACTGTTGGTCGTTGAAACAAGATCTACCATCAACATCGAAAAAGCAGAAGCGCAATCCACTTCGTAGATCATTTGACAATGAAATAGTTCGTCACCATAAAAAAGAGTAATGGGCTTGAAATTGTTATGGGTATTTTATTGAATTGCATATACTTCTAACAAATTTGAATGCACGTAACTAAGGGTTTAAGCGTTTAGGCTTGATATTTTTATGGGTATTTTATTGAATTGCATATACTTCTAACGAATTTGAATGTACCTAACTAAGGGTTTAAGGGCTTAGGGTTTAGAATTTAATGCATTTATTTGACGTTTCCGGCCACTGTGCCATGGGGTCAAACGGACCAAGGATTCAGATTCAGCGACCCCAAAAACATATGTATCGTCTGTTAAAACTTCGTTGCCGCTAATTTTGTACATTTGACCTTGACATGACCTCGATCCTGAGGTGATGGGGTCAAACGGATCATCGATTCAGATTCAGCGACCCGAAAAACATATAACTACCATGATCAAGTTTTTGGGACTTTCAATTTTTTTTGTGGGTCTGTGTAATTATTGATAAGTAGATATAAAAGGACTAGTTGCAAACTTATTTAAAGGCTATAGCGGGATAAGAGGGTCAAAATTGCACTCACCTGGATTTTTTTTTTGGATTGACCATTCGAAAGTACA
>JAWWEQ010046122.1:0-16664 GCA_035583055.1 Torymus tubicola | reverse complement strand
CTCTCTCTCTCTCTCTCTCTCTCTCTCTCTCTCTCTCTCTCTCTCTCTCTCTCTCTCTCTCTCTCTCTCTCTCGTGTCAATGAAAATAAACGAGGCTATTGTCATATGCTTATATACATACCCTCCGATCCGCAAATATTTTCGTTTATAGTTGTAGGTGTGTGTAGGTATATAGACACACACACACACATAAGAGAGGGAGAGAGAGGATTTGAACCCGGTAGCGTGTGAGAATAAGAGAGAGAAGAAGGGCAATTGGTGCAGAAGAGGTTTGTCGTCGCAGGGATATAACAACGACCAGGCTAATATATATAAATTCCGAGAAGGGATATAATATATCTGTATGTGATTGTTAGCTCTGCTCGTGTGGTTGTTTGGAATGGAAACGAAAACTTATGTAATCGCGCGCGAACAACGAGAGTATAATAATAATTTTGAAAGAAAAATATAGATTGGTTTCAAATGCATCATGCGCGGCTTGTTATTATATATCGAGGAAATTATTTTTATCTTTCTTTATACAATTCTATAAAATCTTCGGTACGGAATTTTCTAAAACCAACAAACAGTCTGCACTCCTTATAACCCCCTCCAAAAAAAAAAACATCATTCAGTCGCTCTTCAACCCAACCCGGCGCGTCAGCTCTGTACCAACCCGATCTCTAATACCCACTTACAACACGCGTGAGCGCAACACTCTTACATACAAAGAGAGAGAGAGAGAGGTCGAGAAAGCATCGTCAAGCCCCATTGTATATATGTATACGAAGGGGAGGCGCGCTACTCTCTTTCACCTGGGCGAGAAGAGGCGTGGCCGTGGCGAGTGGTCGATACGTAGGGGTGCGCGCGCGCGCGCGTGATGCGACGGAAGGAAGCGACCCGCGGTCGATCCTGCGGGACGACGACGACGATGTGTGTATATGTGTGTATACAGGGTTGCGGGTTAACATCGTTGCCAGCGTGTGATTACGGGATTGTTGGACGGGAATGATAGAAGAATATATATAGAGGTGGAGGGTACAGAGGTAGGATTGGGTTTGAGATTGTATAAGAGTCGAGTTGAAAGGTTTAAACTCGAATGATATATGTTGGTGTTTTTTTTTTAAGAATATGGTTGAAGACCAGGAATATGGGGAGAGATTTTGAGTGTACTTGTACAATGAAGTATAGATGTAAAATATCATTTTATTAAATTTATCTGTATATGCGCTTCATATTTGAAATACAGATTTCGTAAAAGTTAAGTTAAATATCGTAAGATTTCATATAGCGAAACAGCAATGGCAGTGTTAAAATGTTACTTTTTCTTCTTCTCTCGTTTCTGGTGTTGACGAATTTTTTTTTCGTAACTTTTTTACTTCTTTAAACATTCAGGAATAAATTAACGTGTCTCCAGTTGTTGACAAAACCTCTTGGTGCGGCTGAGTATTATTCAAAGTGAAATGATGTACGTCTTATTCAGTATTGTCTCTCTACTAGTGGCCAACTAATGCTATCTGAAATAAATCTTATTTTTGTCTTATATTACTACATAGGTATATCAAGAGTACACTGTGAAGAACGTAATTTCATTATTATCGAATTTTTCTTTATAACAATAACAAGGAAAAAAACCATTGTAATAAGGAGCATGGAATCTCAATCAAACTTATATAAAATATTTTAACGTTCTTTACTATATGATTGAAAAATTTCATGGAAAATTGTAGCTATCATAAATGAAGAAAACTACTTAGTTAGGGATTATTGAACAAGTAGATCAATGATAAAAACCTGAAAAATAAAAATTAAACATTGATAAAAATTTATTTGTAAAATATACCGAAAATATTTTATTGCTAGGCACTATAATATTTCAGTGAAAGTTTTTAAGACATCGAGTTTAGCTGATAACTAAATCTTTATGAATGTTTAATAGAAACCTTTATTTCTCAAATTTGACATTGGCTTGCCCCTCTCCACTATTGTTATTATACATTCTAACCTAAGGTAAACATTCCCATGTATGTACAATTTGCTTACGATCAACCGTGTCATATGATTAGATACTCGATTGTCAATATATAAAAATTCGCTAAATATCACAAGAAAAAGTAGCTGATTGAAAATACAAGTTATTCGCCCAATATGGAGAATGACGCCGGTAAGTTTCACACTGAAATTACGTTTTTTACGAATCTCTATTAAATCAACAAACAGCATATAAACTACAAATTCCAGCGTCAGCTAACATGCAGTGGGATAATATATTTGATTGCGAATTCTGCAATTTCGTCACACCTTTTCAAAGGATTCTAACACGACACTTGAAGGTTCAGCATCCTCAACATTATAAAATTGACATGGGTGATTACGTGGCATGCGAGAGATGCAAGGGTTTCGTTACAATAACGTATTTAGATGCTCATCAGGAGATTTGTGGCAAACAGCCAATATTTCAGTGTAAATTTTGTAATAAAAAGTGGAGTACGTTGAGACTTTTGAAAAATCATATGCGCTCTGTACACACAAATATTAAAGAAGAAGAATTAGAGACTATTTTTGACGAACTTGACGAGACAGCGAAAATTTATGCTTTTATAGAAGGAGAGGCTGATAATTTTATGACTAGTACGTTATTTCTTACGATATTTTATATTTTATTACTTTAATCATTTGACAAAAAAGATTTGAAGTAACTTTCTCCATTATTATTGTAGGTCAAGGTCACAGTCCTGCGTGCAAAGAAAATATCAGTTTACAGGGTAAGTATATGTTAATAAATTAATACAATAAAGACATAAAAAGTTATTATCTTCAATTGGCCAAGATTATGTAATACAAAACATGGATTTTCTTTTAATGTAACCTTGAAACAAAATGCAACAGGTAAAGTCCGACTTCACTGTCCAAAATGCAAAGTGACACAACAGCGCATGCTCACTACCAACAATCCTGTATGTTGCTACCGATGCAATGAACCATTCCAGTACGAGTGCGCATTATGCAGTAAACGATACAAACGCCACAACTCAGCCCGCGATCATGTGAGCCGTAAATGCGCACCTAGCCAGCAATACAAGTGTCCGTATTGTGACAAAATCTGGTACGTTAAATTCACCTACCTGAAGCACCTCAAATACCACGAGCAAAAGATTGCAGAGGATAATGAAGGGCCAAAAGTGTGCAAGAACTGCGGAATAACTTTCGCTAAAAAAGTCGGTCTAAAGGTGCACATGTGGAATTGCAATCCGAATAGAATTGGATCTAGCACGGTCACGACGACCAATAATTGGACGAATGTGAGGGAACAGACAGGCATGCATATGGCGGAGGGAAGATATAATGAAAATGGTGCGGATGGAGGTGATAGTTTTTCTTTGTTTTTTTATGAGGTAACTGACTGAATAAGGTGATTCGATCACACGGGCACTTTGTAGACTCTATTTTATAGGGAAATTTGATTGATCATTTGAGTAGATAAAAAATGTGAAAATACAGGTAAAAATTATTTTAAATTTTCGCGAATCTTTTCCATTTGGTTAAAGATTTCTTAATCTGAAAACATGCCCTTGGCAAGGTAAAATTTATTTTTAGAGGGTCTGAAATTGTTTTCTAGTAGAAGATATAATATATTTAAATGATATGTTTATAAATTTTTGTTGACTTTGGTTAATTAAGTGACTTAATTGGATAAACAAGGCAAAGCGTAAGCAAAACATTCTTCTTACATTTTGGCTCACGATTACTGCTTTTTTTTTACTTTTTTTATGGAAGGTATATTATATATTTTGATATCCATTTATTAGTTATTTCTGAATATGCTTTTAGAAATATACAAAAAAAAATCGTTGTATGGTGACCGAATTACCCGTAAAGTTACCTTACTTATGTAAAGGTTGTTAAATACATTTATGTAATTATTAACTAAATTATATTATGGTTTATAGGAAGTTCGTCTACAGGAAATCTACTTCAACTTTAAAAACTTACTTTGAAATTAAAAAATGTAAAAGTAAGTACCAAAAAAATTCCTTAATTATTATAATATAGTTATACTAAATATAAAAATTGTTACAGAATAAAGTTCTTTAATTTGACAGATACAATAATAAAGAATGACAATATTCAGTAGAGATAAATTATTTTTATCAATGTTAAACAAATTATAACTATATCAAGATTCAAAAAGGTTATACTATGTTATACGGAGTTTCAGCTACATCTTATACAAACGACAAAATTATTCAAGAAAAATGACAAATTTGTAATTGAATCTAAAAAATCAATTCCACTATAATGAAATTAATTCATTTAAAGGAGTACATTATTTAATTATGAAAAACTTTATTATTTTAGCTGAATATTTTTCTTATTTTATGATGTAATATTTCATTGAATTACCAAATATTTTTTCTCACTTTGTAGTTATGATGTATATTGTTGTATGCAATAACAAATAATCCTTTATTCTTTTATTAACTTTCATTTTGAAAAATTTTTTAAATTTCAAATAAATTAAAAAATATATTTCCAAAATAAATTTCTTATTTAAAATTTTAGTGAACCAAATGTATTTTGTTTTATTTATCATTAATGAAGACGTTTCATGGAAAAAATTTGAGCTTGTAATAGTATTCGAAGCAACTTAAAAAAAAATATTACGTGATTCCAATGTTTCCTAAACTTCCTCGAAAATTAATTTTTAATTTTTATGATTCAACTATTATAATGAATGATATTACAATACTTATAATCAAACCTAAAGAAATAGATATGTCAAATATAAACGAATTAGAATTGCCTTACATCAAACAGCTCCACAGAACAGCCGTTTTTAAAATTGTTTTTACAGAAATACTTTTTAAATTTAGGAAGTAATGCGTCCAGTTTTTGATTATTTAATTTCGATCAGAAGATATCATTTTCATATAACAGAATATTGCGAGGACAGAAGCAAAAAAGAACAGCTTTTTAAGTAAAAATTCTACAAATATAACTAATAAACTCCCCTAACTTTGTATCCAACAGTTGTTAAATTCAGCAGCTATAACCACGAGTCTCTTACAGTATTAAACACTGATGCACCCTCTGCCAGAAAAGTGAAAATATCTCACCGAAAACTAAAACAGCTGGTAAATAATAGAATTGTAGAAAAATTAAAGATTAATAACCTACCATTCTGCATATCTATTTATCTAAATTTCTTTGTTTCAGGATTACGAATCTACTATATAAGTTCAAGATATTTACGACTTCTCACTTACCTAAACAAGTTTTGCTCATCAACTTTCTTTCTATTCTACTGGATAGAGTATGTTCAACACTGAAACACAGCACATGCGAGACAAATTATACTTCCTACACATGGTGAGAATAAAAGAGTTTTATAGTTATAATTCGTAAAAATTGAAACTAGAACTAGTAGATTCTTTCACTGATTATTTTCCGCATTTTTTACTGATTTCGAATTCCCGGAAAATAGATCAAAATTTTAGAAATCATCAACAACTTTATATAATTAATTGATTTTAATTAGTAATTTACCAATCTTTTAACTGCAGTAATTTATAAACAAAATTTATCACAAGCTTTTAAAATTTTTCTAAAAAACTTATTTAATGAACTAAAGATTTTTCCAGAATATTTTTACTTTACATACATTGACTTCTAATTGAATTATTTTTCACATTATTTTATTGATAATAATATAAATTTTATTATTATAACTAAAAAGGCTTTTATTAGTGTATTACACATATTTAATAAACAAACCTGTTTAAATTTGATGAAGTAACGTCAAAGTACTAAATGTGTGTGTGTATGTGTGTGTGTGCTGCCAGACACAACATACTAGTACACTAGACAAAACAGGTTAATATAAACAATATCGCTAAATATGTTTACAAATATTTGATTATGTTTTTAAAACTAAAATAAATTTTTGGGAATAGATGTACACTGATTTAAAAAAATTACAAAATAGTTATGTTGTAGTTGAAAGCATTGGTAGGAGATAATATAGATTCTTCTGCATTTTAACGAAATCTAAAGTCAATGCGTTTAGAGTAATAGCAGACGATATTTTCATGTATAAGTTATATATAATAAAGTCTTATTCCATCAATTTTAAAATTACTTTGCTTTTATGCTCAAAATAAAATAGTAATAATTTTGGTAATTAATAATTTTATACAATTTTCATTTCAGAAATTTACTTTCATAATGCGATTCTTAACAATATTATTCGAAAAATCATACAAGAAGACTTGAAATATGGTTAGCCATTATGTAGAGTACTTACATTAAAATCATATTTAATAAGAGTAATTAAATAATCCACTGGAATATTAATAATAACTATACAATTAAAATAATTTCACTATACTCGCCAAGCAGGACGCTACCGCGTCCTTGGATATTTATTGTAATGTTTTCTGTATTATAAGCAGTTAAAAGTGAGTAGAAATCAATGAAAACTTGCATACATGTGATAAGTCAAGCATATTTTGCAAATTAGGTACAATGGTTTTGGTACATTTTATTTGTCCAACGTGCAAAAAATCTTCTTTCAAGCATTCACACACTGAATATAAAACACAAAACTATTATTGTTATCAATCGAGCGTACAAGGCAAAATAGTAGAAAAGTACTTTTGCGTAGATTGTAAAATTCATCTGCAGTATTTATGTCCAAAATGTAAAGCAATCTCACCAAGTTACGAAAGCCACCTTCAACATTTTATGGGCCACCTTGTCATAAAATGCCCATTTTGTACCTCAACCTTCAAAAAGGAGAAAGATTTATACGCGCATCAGAATCGAATTCATGTTGAAGAACTGAAAAAGTCTCTTACAACAGCGAAAAAGAAAAGAAGATCACAATCAAAAAATGAGTCAAGTGCAGCTAATATACCATCGACTAGTCAACGTAAAGAACCACCCATTCTTGAAAGAGTTGCAGAAATAATTGCACAAATTTCAGTGCCAACTACAGTTTCAGGAAGAAGTAGTGAAAATCAGTATTTCAACCAAGAACCTTTACCAGGAACAAGTTATTCGCGTGACTATGACGAAAATTTTACTACTTTTAATCCAAATGTGGTGCCTTCAGAAGAAAGTAATCTTTGTACCACCAGTAACAAATCTATACCAACTAACATTGATATAGAAACGGCTGGAAGCTCAAATAATATTATGTTACCCCCAACATCTGGAAAAGTTATGAAATCTGGTAAAAACTCTTCTGGTCTTTCAGGAAAAGACGTGACTGAGAGTAATGAAAGCAACAATTTTCTACACGAACTTGATGAATTAACTGACCTTTGCCCTTTAACTCCTTCGTGCTGGACGGATGAGATTATAGAATCTGCAAGGGAAGTTACGGTACTGGAGATTTTAGATAAATATACTCCTTCAGTGGCTAGAAGTATTAAGACACCTGATTTGGTCATCAGATTTCCAGACAATCTTAATGAGTATGTGGTTTCCGACAGTCCAAGCTCGAATACTACAAATGAAACATCTGAAAATAGCACGTCACTTACAACAGATACAACATCTCCTGAAAGTAATAACGTATATATGACTTCCGAAACGGTAGAATCAAGTTATTATCCTGGAACTTCTGAAAATGTCGTACCATATCCTTGTTCTACACCGTTTTATGAAGGTAATGTCACTGGAGTTAATCAACATTTGAATCCACATACTACAGAATCAAATTATGGCCACAGCTCGTTTGGAAATGTTGCATCATTCCATGATTACTTTTTTACGACTTTTGGTAAAGGTACTGTCACAGGAATCAATCAATATTATTATTCACATACTGATGAATCAAATTATGGCCATGGATCATCCGAAAATATTGCTCCATTCCAAGACGATGCGGCGTTTACTGAAGGTAACGTCACAAGAGGCAATGAATATTACGTTCCATATCCTATAGAATATAATTATGACTACGGACCACCTGAAACTGTCGAAATTGAAAACCGAACGGAATTTATTAGAGATGACCGAACTACAAACAACGAAAACACGGAAGATGTTGCGGTAAATGTAGAAATTTCTAACAGTAGTGAGACGGACTGGATAGACAAGCTTATATTATCCAATCAAGAGTTTCTTCAGACCAGAAATTTATTAGATATAAATGACTTATTCACAGCCACTGAAGACTTTAATAACGACGATCCAATAAATACGATATTTTCTCGGAACAATGAACACATTCAAATATGTAAATCACCTACTGCTCTTCCTACAGTAAACGATACGGACGGTGACATTGAAAACAATTATTTGAGGCAAGCACTCGTAGATTTGATTCAATTGAGTCCAGAACAGTTACCCGATAGAACTCTTGCTAATATAGAAAAAATGTCAGCAAATGTTGTGTCCGCCAACAATAGAATAAATAGTAACACAAATAATGTAGTTAATCCAAATAAAATGATCATACCTACAATAGTAATAACTCCACCAGAAACAGATCCAAATACAATGATCATACCAACAATAGTAATAACTCCACCAGAACCAGATCATTTGCAATGTGCCGATGAACCGTTTATCGATAATCCATTTGATCAAGAACAACGTGGTTTGTATAAAATATTTTTAAATGACATTTTTTAACTGAGTTAAATCATTTAAAGTTATACTTTCATATCTTTTTAAAAATAGTACCAGTGGAAGAGAGTAGTACTCCATCTTGGGCAAAAAGTCCGGAAAGTGAAGAAGCACTAAAACAATTATCAACGCATGCCGCGTCTATTAGTAGTGAAATAGACGACAATTCAGAAACAGATCCATGTATAGACACTGTAAATGTAACCGATAAAATCCGGTTACTTAATCAAGGTGTAGATGGTTTGTATAGATTACATCTACTTGAAATATAAATATAGTTCGTTAAATTTTTTAAAATTATACTTTTTTTTTAAATTTCTATTAACAGAAATCCATAATCAAGCAACAACAAGTCAACTAGACCAAGGTATATGAAATAATAATGTGCAGAACAAACACTAAAAACTTGATAAATTAATATAAATTTCTGCTATTCTATAAAAACTGCCCTTATCTGAATTGATGAATATTTCTTGTATTACAGAGAATGTGACGACCCAAGAATTAGTTCAATTCCCGATCTTAGCAACATTGTTATTGGAAAAGAAGATTGAATTATCAGAAGTATATTATATTATAATATATTATTGAATTTAAAGTGAGTCGAAACTTCTTTCAAACTTAAATATTTGTTACAGACACAGTCCACTAATGAATAATTGTAATATACATTACAAGAAACTGGATGTAACTTTTATTAACGTACAACATGTGTTCAAAAAATTTTACTAGAATACAAGAAAAACATATTCATTGACGAAATTCACGGGTAAATTATGCAAGATTATAGCACCGAAATAATAATGAAATTATTACCCAAATTTACGAACATTTTTTTTACGATAATGATATAAGTTTTATTAAGTTATTATACTGTTTTGAATAATGTATATTTTTCTAATTAAATTTATATATAAATATTCTAAACAGAACAGCAGTTTACGGAACTATGTTCCTGATGCGTAACATAAAAATATAATTTTATATTTTATCAAAACTACTTGTATGTTATTTGTATAGGTAACCTATTTTTAATAATGCAAAAGCATTTAATAGTTAATCTAGATAACAAGATATATAAGTATTCGCATAATTTCAATCGCTATACAATAATATAAAAAAAATCTTCATTCATCAAATTTTCTTATACATCTCTCGCTTAAAAAATTGATCAACAGAGGTCGCGCACTTACACACACATAGATTATTAAACACATCGCAACGCGACCTATACCTATTGAAATTCCACCTTCTCACCTTAACTCGTGTAAACGCGAAAAATTACGAGAACTGGCGTGAATCCAAGCTTGATAATCGCCCGTACGAAAGTCGCTCTCCCATTCCGCTCTTATTTCGCCCGTTCCACTTTTACCGAAGGTCTCGCGCTCCACACGGGGTGTCGCTATATTTAGAGCGTGCGAGCGCGCGCCCGCGAGCCAGCGAAAGAACATAGCTATTCGATGATATATATCATCGGCAAAGATTTTAAAGAATTTATCTTGAAATTATTGGGGTATATATGCGATTCCTGTATATATATATACGATAATTTGGTTATGAGAGTTGATTTTTAGGTTGCATGGTTGTGATAAAGTTATGAAAAAATACTAAGCTTTTAACTTGAGTATATGTAATTATATTAATTGACAATAAATTCTTTAAAAAAAATAATTCTATGTAAAAATTTATAATTACTGCGTAACCAGCGCCATAACTATTTTATTATTCTCATGACAAAATTATGGAGCTGTACATTCATTTTAAACAATACCAATAGAATTACTGTTAGTCGCCCAACCCATCGCATCACACCTATACCTCCGACCTAAAAATAATCACAATTCACAACACCCCGCGCAATCTACAAATCCATCCGTCATATAAACAATTAACCAATTTCAAAAACCAAACCATATTGCTATAATTATCAATCTCCAACCAACAACCATATACCCATAACGATCAATTTTTTTCCTCCACCCACACACATATATATACACATCCATACCCACACACTCTATATATTAATCGTTCACAGGGAAGTTCGCAGTATATATCTATATAGAAGGGGTGGAAAACGAGCTGACTCGCGCGCTAAGTGCTGCTTTCTGTTGCCGGAAGCGCGGTAATAGCCCGCACCGACGCCGCCACTGCCGACGCGGCTCTATTGTCTCGCATAGGGGGAAGAGCAGCGATTTTCGTGCTGTCGAGCCTTGTCTCTTATATTGCTGTGCTGACGATCGATCATCTGTATATATATATATAGATGATGCGAACGGTAATTTTTTTATGGCTATATATAAGGGATAGCTATATATACGGTGACGTATCAGTCGTACGAGGATTTTCGTTTTTGCGACGGGCGGTACGCTGCAGAGTTACGTTGGTAATTGTGCGAATAAGGAGCGTGGTTAACCGTATCGTAAAGGAGATATAGAGATTATAGCTGTAGTGGTAGGTTAATTTGAAAATTAATTCGTTATGGGTGCGGAATTGAAGAGAATGTGTACGCAAGTTGGTTCGGCATATATAGACTATTCGATTTTCTTAAATTCATTTCTGATTTTGTTGACATCCTTGCGATGATTTTCACTGCCATACACCAATTATTTCCGACAATTTATTTATATATTTTCAAAATTCATGTTATATATGTTTGTGTCGTACTTTACGAAAACACATTTCAATTTTCATCTTCAAAACGTTTATGATTCATATTTTAATATTAGAAATTTAATGCGTGCGCTTATAGTGTACCACAACACATCGTGTGATATAGTAAATAAAGAAATTTATACTCAAGGCTACCAAAGCTAGCCAAAAATTTAGCATTAGATGTGCTAATAAACATAATGTATACTAAAAACAAAAATATTAAAACGTTAAAAATTTAAAGAAATGATATGTTTACTTAAAGAAAAATATAAAACATTTTAATTATAGAAAGTGATTCATTGAATGTTCGTATACAATTCAATTTAATTATCGAAACAAACGTCTCGCCGCATTTACTTCAACCATAGTCGTTTCATAAAAAGCGCAGTAAAAAGCGTACCTCCAATTTCCAATTTTACAGCCTACCAAGCTAATTTACAATACTTCATAAACTCCTCTCTCCGTTTTCCTCAATTCCAACACACGTACACATACCCAAATACACCCTTTTTCACTCTTCCTCTCCTCTCTACAATCTACTCTCTTCTCTCCGATTTTCAAACACTGCAAGACAAACCAACGACGCGATGATAACATACGACGCACCTCGCATAATATACACACCATATTGCTCTTGGTAAAATGCGTATATATACGTGTATATGTATTCTCTTCTACGAACACGTTTCCATATATACAAGCCTCGCTGCTGACAATGAGAAAAATTACAGCTCGCGCGCGGCTTTTCCGCGTAGCCGAATATATTATAGCACGACGATGGACGTGCCGCGGGTTTAAAAGAAATTATATGCGGACGACGCGAGAGATATAGGGAAACGAGAGATTTCGCTTTGCAGTTAAAAAAGATGAAGGGTCAGAGAGGGCGAACCTCCCCCGCGCGTGTGTGTATATATATGTATAACTAATTTTTTAGCTGATTTTAGGGTTGCACGGTGCGGGAAGGAAACGGTTCGGAGTTTATGGGGCGGCTGTCCTCGTTTGAGTTATGAACTGGTGCTGAGATATTGGCAAGGGTATATAAGGTTGTGACGAGGGGTTCGCGGTAATCCGCGCGGATTGGATGGTCGGTGAGAGTAGTGTAATTATTGATGTATTTTGTTAAATTGTAGAGTATAAATAATGTATGTAAGGGTCGTTGAAATGAATTGTATGAGATATTTTACAAAAATATATACAAAGAAGAAATCTTATAAAGTCATTCAGTATATAATTCAATATTACAAACGGTCATATTATTATGCAAATAATTTTATTCTTTTACAATTGTTTTTTAATTTTTTTTATATATTTTTCGTGTATCAGCAGATCTATAGAACTTTTCATTTTTTATGAAAAAAAAACAAATTATTGAAAAGTAATAGCGAGAACAGTCCTAATTTTTTCTATATATGTTTGTGCTCTTAAAAAGTAATTTTTTGTCGGCCTTACTAATTTTTTCCGAACGGCGCATTTCTTCCATTAGAACAGCACTGCGTGTTTACATTGAAATGCTTAAAATAACTGTTACGCTGATATTCTTAGCAATATAGAAATGTGTGTACATTTGATTAATTAAGAAGGCGACATTATGTGTAGATCGTTAACTATTATGAAAATTTAAAAACTTTGAGAACATATATGTATAAACTAAAACTATGTCATTAATTATACGTATGGAATTTTCAATTTTTATATTTCGGTCAGTCTATATATCTGTTATACATATAATGTTACGAAAAAGACTAAAACCATATTTACGATAACGCAGATATTAAACATCTTATAGTCAATTATTTTCAAATTTAAAAGTTTAGTGAATACGAGGTTCCATCCGTAAACCTCATATCTCCAATCTACAACTATACACAATTAAACGAATTACATCTACAACGCATCACACCGTATTACATTACAATATAAATCATATTCCCCAAAACCTTCACAGTCAATCTACTCCCTAACACCCCAATTTTTCACTCAAAATCAATCTCCCTATTATACATATACACGCTCCTATACACACCGCGACCACCACAGCGACCATGTATAGCAATTACAAACCAATGACTTTCTCTCTCTCTCTCTCTCTTTCTTCCTTCTTTTTTTTCTTTCCGCTTCCGCGCAGGCCTCACACATTGCGCTATTGGAAAACCCATGGTCGTCGGGGCATCGGGCAAATTTTCCGGTTAGTTATAACGCGTTTGCTGCCGCCACTGCTAGCTTATATACTTATATACAATGTCGCCGGCGTGCGTATATATGCCACCCCTGATGCGCAGAGGCGACAATATATAGCCCCGCCTGGGTATATACAATAGAAAAGGAGGGGAGATACATCCGGCCAATTGTCGCACGAGCGAGCTAGTGTCCTGTGGGTTACGAGGTCGTATATAGTGTATATATATATATGTATATATAGGCGTGCACACGCGTCGTTGGGGTTTTTGACGATGATGCGAGGGTAAAAGTATAGGTTGGATTGATTTTTGCCGAGAATTTGTTGTAATGTTGAGATGGTTATATATGTAAGAAGATTATTTGTTATGCGTATAAAAAAATAAGATGCTTTCGGATAAAAGGCAAAGAAAAGTATTTTTCTAAGCATCAAGTTTTTTTAATAAAAAAATATGCTATGTTTTATCCACCCCCATAATGATTGATGAGTTATATCTTATTTTATGTCTACTTTCATGTTAGAAGAAAGAATAAAATCATTTACAACTCTTTGATCCCCGCACGATGAAAAGTTTAAATAGAATGGCTATTAGAACATAAGTCGAGCTACCATATTTTACAAAAATCAATGTAGATTCACAAAAGTTAATAATTGCTGTGTCTGAAATCTCTTACATAAACAATTAGCTGAAAATCTAATAATTTATTTGTCTTTCTTCATAATTAGACCATAAATTACCATTTCCCAACTATACATAAATAAATATAATTTTTTGATTTTCCTTCATACTTCTTAGATTATAATGCGATCTGAATTTTGAGAAAAAGAAGATAATAAATCGAATTATTAAAAAGTATAGAATTATTTTCTTCTTTTCCATTATTATAAACAAAAAAAACAAAACGAATTGTCCACACAAACCACCAACCCCACAATTACTCAGGCGCGCACAGATGCAAGAACGATCGTATATATCCATATATATAGGCATTCCTTTTTTTTTCCTCAAAATACCAGTAGCATCGTTACTGCCAGGACACCATTCAACAATCCCCAAAGCAGTATCCCGCGCGGCAATTTGTCCGCGTATATAAAAACACACTTAAATAGAACTAACCGAAAGAGAGGGACGGAACGTGTCGGAAAACGGGCCAAAAGTCAAAGGACGAAAGGTATATATATATATAGAAACCAAGGTGTGTGCGCGTATATATATAAGTACATAAAAGATCACGCCGAGACCCATGGGCGTGTACCTTCCCTTTGTATACGCGTTATAGTGTAGCTTTTTGTCGTAAGTGACAAAAAAAAGGGATGCGCGTGGCGCAATTTCCGCTGGATCTGACGATTTCGGTTCCTGTATTTCGGGAAATGTCGTATAATGTATAGAAGCGCGGTTACACGGATGGGCGGAACTATACTTTCACTTCTATGTTGGTTCGGAAGATGCGAGAATGAGTTCGGTTGAAATGATTCTTTTTTTTTGTGAGTACTGAAATTCATGTATATAGTCTGTGTGCTATTTTACGTAATATAACAAATATTATATTTATATAGATAATAAAAGAAAACCTTAACGTTTGATCGCTAATTCCTTGAGAATCTTTTATACGATCGTTTAGTTAAATCAATTAATCATCGAACGACCACTCGACATAAAAATAACATATACCGTAAAAATTAAATACAATCTTATATACCTGAAAAATTACCATACGACAACCGAATCTCCCACAACAACGATCGATCTCATCTAATGGACGCTTTGATAGTTTCTCATTCCCATGGCGAAACTGTCCAGCTGTGAAGAAAAAAAAGGTCGCGACGATGCTTTTAATAGAGTGAAAAAGGACAACCTTCTCTCTTTCTCTCTCTCATTTCGCGACGACGGAAAAACGCGCGCGACCCGAATTTCCCTCGCCCTTTCGCAATCCTCATATACTCAGCCGTGGCGTCTGATAAACTCATTTATTTTAACGTTTGGGCGCGCGCACGCGAGGGCATAAATTTAAAGTTTTTCGGGAACCCGTGGAGATCGCGGCTCGCTGATTTTTACGAGCGCGTGCCCCGTATACGCATGCTTTCATTATCCAAAGTGCATTATATACTATACGAGTTATATGGAGAGAGAGACATTGCGAGCAGTTACGCGTGAGAATGGGATAATGTAAATTGTCGATGTTATTGGTTGGATATTTTGATTAATAACTATAATAGTGCGTACATGTTTATTTGTACGAAGTGGTTATAAATATTAGTGAATAATTTAAATGTTTATAAGATTTTTTTTTATGGTGGTTTTAAGTGTACCGAAATGCTTTGTTTTAACTATATATCAATATGTATATTGACCCTTTAACTGTAAAATATTACTGTAATTTTATAATGTAACTATGTATATAAAGATTATTTTTAATATTTTACAAAATTCTTGATAATTATTTTTTTGTGTTTCTGTCGTCAAGTATTTTTAGAATTCTGCAGGTTCATTAGTAATAGAAACTTTCATATCATGAATTAAATTAAATTAGGTAAAATCTTAAAAGTTTCTTACAAATATTTCTTTATTTTACAGCTATTAAATATAGTTAAATATTCTTCTCTAACCATCTAAGAATAATCAATACCTATATAGAATATATGTATATGGTAGTTTCTGCAAAAAAGTGCCTCCTAAATTCCGCGTAACTGCGTTAATTATTACATACGCAACACAAACAAATTGAACTCGATGTATTAACAATATTCATCCATTTTACTTAAAAAATATTATTTAGATACATGGATTTTTGACCTGTCAAAGGAAAATGTTTGTATTTAGCCTGTCAAAGTTAACGGAGTTACGCGTTCTCCCATGGAATCTTTAGTTTTATTTTCTTTTTTTTAAATTTTTTATTAAGTTGTTTCTTGTGAAATGATTTAGAACTAAACTAGAGCTATTTTAAATCATTTTTAAATAATTGATTATTGATCCCAGAAAAATGATACCCTTCGATGGACTTTGTTTAACAACAGATATCTTTTCTAGACATCCTAACAAACAAGAAAAACCTAATTTGGAAGGTGCACTAACAATAAGAGAAGGATTTATTTATAGTTAATATATTTAGTAACAGTTAATACTAAAATAATTGATTTTCAGGAAATAAGGAAATTATAATCTGAAAACATTAACATTTGACTGAAATTCCAAAATATTACTATTAATGATGCGCAT
>JAWWEQ010046111.1:0-16666 GCA_035583055.1 Torymus tubicola | reverse complement strand
GTGTACCAGACCAGCGCGCAGGAAGTGACTTCCTCTGCTGGATTACTTTGTAAAGTAATGTAATGTTTTTGTATTTATTCTGGTTCTAATAAATAAATAAATAAATAAGTATACCGTATTAGTATGTCTCATCATGTCTTCAAGCAACTCACGGGCACGTGCGCGTGTGGAAGGCAAGTGTGTGTTTAACCTCAACTTTTTATTTCAAAGAGGGTATTCAAACTTTTAAATAAGGTTTGCACAATATTTAATTTTTTTCAAAAATTCGTAATATGTTAAATATATTTACACTGATTTTACTAGGCTTATGTTTTCAAACTGTACATAATCATAAAAATGCTTTCGGTCCCCATATAAGCTTTAATTTATTTTTCCGATCTCTTTCAGCCATCTTGGTTACCAACATGTATGGAGTCATATTTCTCAATAGAGATGAAAAGCCAGAAGTGGCTACCAAAAACAAGGCAGGGGTAGGAGGGTCTTGAACCTCGTGCGGGTATTACAAAAAAAAGAACACATCTGATTGACAATAAATAAAGAACTTTATTACTCCAAATTGTCTTAGCTTATACGCCGAGACCATCTGCGATAATGTTGGAGTGAGTAAAGCCGGCGAGGGGGTTGGCCGCGCGGGCTATTATCCCCTCGGGCCGCACGAATTGACTGAGGAAGTCACGGCGCTGCGCCGCCTAGCGGCCGGATAATATAACAAAGATAGAGGTCCTTTGATCCTTTTAGTCCTGAAATATAGTCCTTTTTAAAAAAAAAATCTTCGGCGTTCCTTCTTTTTAGACTAGTTGATGGATTTTGATGGGGTAAAGTGCAAATTATTTTTAATATACCGACCTATGGTATGAAGCTCTGGATTTTTAAAATGTGTCCATTAAGATGTTTTTTATGTAAAAAACTATTTTTGTTGTTGTAAATTTTGACAATTTAAGTGGTTAAAAAAAAATACTTAATCAAAAAATTTTTAAAATCCAAAGCTTTATACCATAGGTGGATGTATTTCAAGTAATTTGCACTTTATTTCATGAATATCCATCAACTAGTCTAAAAAAAGAAGTAACGCGAAATATGAAAATTTCAAATTTTCAGAAATGAGCCTTGAATGGAAAATCTCTCATATATACAACTTTTACCTTTAACATTTTTGTGTAAAGTAAAAATCCTGTAAAGTAATAGCACAAAACGATTATTTTTTATGTTTTTAGCGGGTTTTTCGATACCTTATTGGTAAATATTATTCGTAGAAAAAAATGTTCGATATTAGTTTCAGCAGATAAGAGAGTATGCTGGCCAGCTTTTTCTGGCATAATGTTGAGTAGAATATGTTTGCTAGCTTTTGTCTTGTTTCATGGAGTATTTGACGCTGACTTAAATCAAAATGCAGACACAACTGAAATAAATGAAGAACAATGCAATTAGGCGGTTAACAATAACGACTCACAACAAATGATCTTTTAACAAATATACCTCAAAAAGCCATCTTATCATATGCGGACGATCCCGCTGTAGTGGCAACTGGCAAAACGTGGATAGAAGTTGAAACTAGAATAAAAACCTTGAAGACGAGTCATTATGGCGTAGACTAAATAAATTAACTTTGAATATGAAAAAAACAGTATACATAACTTTTGAAAATTACTGTGATCACGTACCAAAAAAATCGAAATAAAAATTAATAACGAACAGCTTAAAAGAGTGAACAGTGCTAAATATCTAAGTATTTTTTTGTGCTAACATGGGTGGGATACTCACATAGCATATATATCTTATAATCCAGACCAGATATCTTATCTTTATCTTTAAGAAAAAAACTAGCTTAAAAATCAGTACTTTTAGTTAAGTTTTTTTTAGTTAAGTTAATCCGAATCGGTGAATAGGAAATCTTGTTTTTCTCTGCAGGATTTGCGATAGTATCCTGTGATATTGTAATTATAATTTGTTACGAGTGAGCTATCGCAACATTTTAATAATAAACAGTGATACAGCCTGGAATTGAACCAGAGCGGCCGACTCGCAAGTCAGAAACACTACCAACAAACCACGGCTACCACCAGCTGAACTTGTGCTCATCGGTGTCATATTGTAATCAGACTCTTTGCTTACTTCGTTATTTTTATTCGTACGTGTATCACAGGTAACAAATTATACTCTGTATTATTCGACAAATGATATACACTTTTTGTAACTCTGGAATAAATAAATAAATATAAACAGTGAAAAATGATAGAGTAAATATTACTACACCTATTGTTACCGGAGAATAGACTTCAATTGCTGAATATAAAGAATATTAAACAGAGGATGTTTGCCAGCATTTTTGTATAAAGAATGTTAAATAGAGTACGCTGGCCAGCTTTTTCTGGCATAATGAATGTTGAATAGAGCATTTTTGCTAGCTTTTGTCCTGTTTTACGAGATATTTTACGCTGATACAAATCAAAATCCAGACACAACTGAAATAAATTAAAAACAATATAATTAGGTGTTAAACAATAACGATTTACGACAAATATGCAATTGTTGACTGAGAAATTATCCACTATCTCAGTCGGTATGATCGGCAGGGTGTCTAATGTTAGCAGGTACACACAAAAAAATGCATCCCTTTCTTAATAACTTCGGTTAATTGCTTCTACATTGAGAAAAAAATATCTAAAACTACTGGAATCTCCTGTCATAGTAACTTTAATTATCAAGTAAATAGGACTCGAGAAGCACTGGTCTACCGCCAGAGGACGTGATAGCTGGATCCTTCAGTAAAAACTGCCTTAGCTTTCAAGCAGCGAGACTCAAGGAGCTATACTGCTTGGCTCGTCGGGGAGTATCAACTAGAGAATCCAGCTATCCCATGCGAAGAAAGGTTTCAATAAATTTAATAGGTATGTTATATTTAATAATTTTAATTATTATAAAAAAAAAAGAAAAATTAAATAAATTCAAAGTAATAATTAATATAGAAAATAGTTCGCACGAACACACACAAGGGGTGAATCGATTACTTGTTCAAATCCGGGACATTATAAAAATAATACTTCTTAAACTTTAATAATTTGAGAAAAATGTATATAATTGTCTATAAATATATTATAACCGTAGTAATACATATTTTTTATATAGTTTTCTATAGAGACAAGGCATGTTACTTTAAGAAAAATATACGGACAATGAATTATTACCTAAGTAAAACTATTTTATTAAGTAATTATTTTTTATAATATGTATTCTACTGAGTAGCAATCAATAAAGACTTATCTGGCAAATCTTTTGCATTTTTCAGAACATTCGTTGTATATTCTTGCACATTATACGCATAATAATGGTCATTAAAATATAAACTTCTCGAAGGTTGCATTTATAAAAATATCTCTTCATTTTTAATAAAAATAATAATTTTCGCAAAAGTGATACTTTTTTCCTCGGCTACTTCAATTTCACGAAAACCATGTCAACTTTGAATGTAATACTTTTTAATTACGTGTGATTAACTGAAAAGTTTTTCTTATTACTTGATATGACAGACGATAATTTCATCTTTCTGTATTTTGATTCTGGTCGCATTGACCAATAATGTACAAGTGGTCCGTTTTTTTCTAATAATTGTATAAAATGGGTCATATTATGGAATTTGTATTTTAGATCTCCGTACGTTGATTGATATGACGTGAGAAAATCTTTAATATGAACAGCAAAAATAAGGAGGTGACCTTTAATCATTCTGGGAGAAGTCACAATTCTAAGTATTTTGCGAAATAAAATATACAATTTTCGTCAATAAATAATCCGAAAAATCGTGTGAAGGAAATCATTTCTCCCGAAGATATTTTCAATTGTTGATTCACTTGAATATGCACTCCCTTTTGATTATGGGTTTTGTATTCGAAAGATTTCCTTGCTTGCAATCGAACGTTTAAAGTTTCTGATTTAACAAATCTAAAGAAAATAACTTCTGTTTGAAAATAAGGTCACTGTCATATTTTTGCAAACATGAAATCCTTTAACACATTGTTCTCTAATTCCAGTTTCATTTGGATTTTTTTTATTGCAATCTTTTTCATATGACTTTATTTTCCGCAATAACTGATCATTTTCTTCCGTTAATTTTTTTATTTCAGTTATGTTAGCTCGACAAATTCTGGAAGGCCTTCCGTGATTAAAGTTGACAACAAAACCTAGCATTTTATTAAGCCCCAAATTGTCATCCAAAATCGAGACACAATTGAAAAAAAAATTTTTAAGGAGGAGGTTCATCTATTAGTTGTTTAAATATATTAAAGTTACCAAATGATTTATAATCATTTGAATAAAATAAACTAGTTAACAAGATAGTATCCAAGTGCGATGAAATGTATGGAAGAAGACATAGTAATATTGTATATACTGCACCTAATTTATTTACGCCTCCATGTGATCCTAATGCATTGCCTGCTTCGAATTTGTCTTGAAAAACAAAAAGAGCAATAACTAATTTCTCCCCAAAATATTTTGAGATGTCCTTCCAAAGTTGACCTTGGATAATATTACTTATAATATCTTTTTCTTTTTTTAATTCATTCATATGATTTATCATCAATTCAAATATGCCAGGCAATTCTAAAAGGATTTTCAATCAAATTTTCAGTGGTATATATTGAGCAGTAACGTTTTTTGTTATCGATGGCGCTTCATAAGCTAAAACATTTTTTGGAATTCTAATTCCTATGGGCGTACTAATTGGCATAATCAAAAGATTTTTTTCTTTGTATAATGAAACTCTGATACTGTATTCTAAATTTATTAACGTTTTCTAAACTACTGAACGTTTTAGAATTATTACATTTAAGTTGGATTTGCTCACCTAAATATGCTGCATACGTATTGCATGTAAAATGGACTATTTTGTCAACAAAATACTGCACAATATTGCGTGGAACAATAGGATTAGCGTACAAACTTAAAGTTAGCGTCAATAATTCACTTTCCAAGTCAATCATATTGATTGCATTAAATAATTATAATTACAACTGATATTTTTGAAAAAAAGAATGGTGAATAATTGGTCTTACAAACATGAGCTGGATGTAGCACGATTTGGCGCCCGCGCCCCGCGCTGGGACAGTTGCTATGTCTTTTACATTTACTAGTTAGTCTAGATAGTCATATGAGATCTCATATAATATTTTTAGGCGGGCCACTCTTTGATTAACCACTAAATTTGTTTATTTATTTGTGAATACTAACAGATTTATTTATTTTTTCATATTTCAGCAAAGTATTCTGTAATTTCTAAAAATTCGCTATTATTCATTATGAAAAAACTTTATTTCAGTTTCCGTTACTGCTTAAAAATTGTTAATAATTATTTCTTGAATTTATTCGTAAATTGTTATTATTCGTAAAATTCATATTATTTTAATTATTGAATAAATTTACACTACCATAAATTGAGATTTAAACATTAAAATTATTTTTAACATCGAATTTTTAATCCTACGTAGATATGCAAATTGATTGGATATTTATTAATCAATGAATTGCAAGTTATTTTTTGAAGTTAAAATGAACTGTTCTATTATCTAGAAGTTATTTCAGTAATAATTATTCATAAATAGTTTTGATGCCTTATTAATTTTATCAATATAATATTGATGAATAATTTTTATATTCAATACGTTTTCATAACAAAGCTTTCGAGTTATACAATAAAGGTTCGTTAGCAACTTTCCTCCTTTGAGGATTATTACAATGGATTATTATAAATACTTATAGATGTATAGCTAAAGAAAGTAAATATCACAGCTACGACTGCGAATCACGATTAATAACACATCTACACAAAAAAGAACTCTAAACAAAAAAGTACTAAAGTCGGGACTACTCTATCCTTATGTCTTTTGGTCTTTTGAACACGAATTTGAAAAAAGTAGGAGTCAAGAGGCTTTATTTTAAATAGTAGATTTATGCAGTATCAATTCCCACTGTTTAACGTACTTCAATGCTACAGTAGAACGTACAAGTTTTTTATCGATTTTATCTGTTCAAAAAGGCCAAAAGCTTTTTTCCACTTGGTATACTATATTTCCATATCCATTTCCATAGTATATGGCAATTAAAGTAAAAAAATTTTATTTTTATCTGTTTTATAATTTTCTTAAAAATAAACCTTTTATCCCTATTTTTCAACTCAAATTTGTGCTAAGGAGAGTCGGTTTTCTGTTGGTCTGGATAAACCATTCTGGTCTGTTGTTTATGAACTTAAGCTATATGTTCCAACATACAGCGAACTAATTACACCCGAGTCAAACCACTTTAAAAAAAGATATATAAATGAGAGCGTTGAGATAGACCCTTACAAAGGGTATAGACTTTTACTAACTAGAATTGACGATATTTTTAATTTCATTTTACGAAAATGTGATAAAGTAACCTTTGATTATAGTAGACATATATAGTTACACTAATTAAGAAAAAAAGATATTTTTGATATTTTCATCATAATTAATGTATAACGAAGTTGAACATAAATTAAGTAAAGACTACATATTAGTTTTTTACAAATATTAAAAATAATATGTGCTGGATGTTACTTTGTAAACGTATAATATTTTTAGAATATCTCTCATAAAATTATATATATTTAAAATTCATATGTACATTTATATATGTGCATTCATCATTTCTTTATAATGAAATATTAACAAAATGATTTTAAATTTTCAATACTTTACGAATGTAGAACAAGAGGAAAATACTGTTAGGTTTGTATCATATATGTCTATAAATACATATTGTTCGTTTTCTGTTATCTGTTTCGTATGCAATTGCAAAAATTTGTATTTAAAAATATCGTTATTTTTAAACATTACTTCTAAAACTACCATCGGAAACTAGCATTGTTCTATTATTGAGTATTGTTATTGCTATGTTTACGCACTCCTCCCGGAAACTAAAGAGTTTAATGGTTTGGAATTCTGGGCTGGGTGGACGCACGCAGTCGGTCACGGCCCGCCTAAAATAGTCGGATGCGCCCGTCTACGCGATTCTATTATTGAGATACTAATCAATTGGAGAATACGAAGACGATAAATTATTGCGCAAACATTCTGACACGAAATATCGCTTCAGTGAAGCCGTATTTAAAACTTTCACTATTTTTAATAGACTACTGTTTGTTTGTGTATATAGATAGAAAGAAGTGACAAATAAAGTAAAAAGCATAAAAATTATTAATTTTTTTTTAATTAAATAAAATCTATAACTTTGATGAAAATATTCCTAAAAGTTTAAAAAGTAATTTTACATTCATTTATGGCCGAAATAACAATATCCTGCGTTTGAAGCGATTTTTTTTTAAATAATACATTTCAATTAATTAATATCGACAATACGAATTTTCACTTTACCCAATTACTGAATTCTTGTACGAATATACGAGCAAGCAATAAAATGAATTTTTATTTTATACCGCTATGTCGCAATAAGCGTCAAAAAAAAGTTTATAATTTTCCATAATTCGAAAACAGGTTCTGTAAAACAGTTCACTTACTAAGAACTTTCTTGAAAACCTTATACTATTCCACTACATTAAAAATCCTTCCCTTCTATTCTACAAGACTCAATATAACCACGCATGCAAACCACGAAAAACGCTTAATCTTCCCTTCTCCATTTCACTGAGAAAGCCCTAATCCCTCAAAAAAAGCCAAGTCGCGGTACTTACGCACCCGCACCGCAATCCGCTATATAATATACTCACTATACGCCGCGGCGAAACGAACGGTGGTGCTAAAGGCTTTTCCGCGAAGTCACTGCATAATGAAGAACGCTTTCAGTGCGCGACGATATATATATAGGTATATATATACACACGCATAGAACCACGAGACATAAAGAAACCAAGCCGAATGACCAATTGTCCCGCGTGGCCCAAAAGTTTTTCAACGCAGGAAGTAGGCGTTGTCTATAGGTATTTGTTTTTTTTTTTTTTGTTTTTTATTTGTGCCGAATGTACGTGTGTATATATGATGTATATATAGAGGATTTCACTGGAGTGGACGGCGAAATTAAAGGTGAAGCGCAGTCGGCGCTAACGCGATACAATTAGAGCGCGTTTATACGCAAATTCGATTTAATCAACTGCTTGGTATTCATGAATTTAATTTCTTTCGTTTTTAAATTGGATCTCGCGTCGCTGTATATATGTGCGAGCGCTCGCTCGCGCGTGCTGAAGGATTTTAATCGGGGACGTTATTTTAAAACTAGATTTCGCGCTGGAAAGTTCAAATTTGCATAGTACTGTGTGTGTATATACGCTCGCGGAGGGTTTGGAATAGTATTTTTTCGAGATTATTTCGAAGACTTTTTACCCAGGATGAAAGGGTGATGACGACGCTTTATACCGACATTGCGAGAACTAAGAAATATACACATCCAAAAACGAAAATAAAATGGAAATGATGGTTTTCGCATTTGACTGGTAATTTATAGCTTAATATAAATATAAATCTTCGTATAACGTCATTCGATTTTAATATTTTTAACATTTTACAGGATTAATATTATAATCTTATGCGAATGCTATATTTGACAAATTTACTATCCACAAACGTTACTGTAAGGATTATAGTACATAAAATACATATCGAATGCTCTTTATCCCTGCAATTTTATGACACTTGAAAAAATTTTTTCCAAAAAGGTATCCGATAAATTTTAAATCACTAATTCACTATCACAATTCACAGCAGTTATATATATTCAAAACCGTACTACTACATCCAGTTCAATCTACTATCATTAATCATCGCTCTTCAAGCCTCTCCCCCTTGTTTCGCAATAGCCATCATATACATCACCATCACCGTCATCTCACTACTTCATGACGAACAGAAAAGAAAAAGAAAAAAAAATTCGGGACATCGTATAGTACATGAACCTCTTACCCGTCCGCGCTCATTACTCTCTCACGCGCTGGGTGTCGCACGGTCGAAAACGAATCAATTTGCGAAATCGGGTCAACGCTTCTCCTCCCTCTCTCTCTCTCTCTCTACTCCTCTCTCTTCCCGACGATATTCGCCTCGTTAAAGGCAAATCCGAGCATCGCCGAAGGGGGAAATTTAAGATTTTTCGAAGCCGCCGACATTGAGTACCGTGCGTATATACGCGCGCATGTCGAGCTTATATACACTGCGCTTGGGTTTATGTAAATAGATTTTATGGAGTGCGGGGATATATCTCTCTCCCCAGCGCGACGTTATTGTAGCGCGCATGCCTTTTCAGAGCGCACCCGCGCGCTTGAAATGTCTAATAAAAAGGCATGAAAAGAGGCGCAGTCGTATTAAAATGTTAAGCGCCAACCGAGAGAGAAACAGAGAGAGAGAGAGAGAGTAGAGCCGCCTTCGAGGAAATATACAAGCGCGCGTGTTTTTCAAGCGTTTATATCTGACAGTAAGAGAGAGAAAGAGAGAGTTCATAGTATTACTGCTGGGTTTTAATCCTGCGGCTATAGAGGAGAAAAGTCGCGTATTTGTAAGTTTTTGTGAGTTCAGAAATTCGAATTGACTGAAATGTAATCTGAATGATCTCATTATTTTTTTAATTTTCAACGTTTTGAAAATTTTTCAGTTTCAGTATGTTTACTTTACTTATACAAAACCTTTTATTCTTTAATTAGCCATGTATTATTAACGTATATACTATGTCTTAATTATAAATTTATATATTAATAAAAGTTTAAAAATCGACTGTTGGAAATACAAACGTCACTAACATAATATGCAATAATATTGCAAGAATATCAATTTTAGTTAACGACGGAGTTTCTACTGTTACCGTGAATTATTAAATTTCAAAATATATATATACAGATATAAAAAAAAACTTTTAAAACAAGAATTCAAAATATAGTATTCTACAAAATATGTAGGTATAACTTTTCGCTATCCTATAGAAAGTGCATCCTATAGAAGAATAAAAATGCACTATTCTATATATACACAGTACACGAAAGAAAAACTCTCTGTCAATATAAATACATATCGAAACCGAAACAAAGTCTTTTTCCTAATTGTAAGTTTCCGCGGATATTCTCAGTATATATATATAACAGCACCTGAAACGAAAACAAGCCACAACAAGTAGCACACAGATATCATTTACGCGGTCGGAGTCCGCATTGAAACAGTAAACCGCGAGAAGAAGAAAACTCTTCCTCTTATATACAGGAAAGTTGATAATGCTTTCCACCGAAACAATACGTATACACATCGGTTCTATCCTATATATCGACAAACGTAACAAATAAAACAAAAAAAGCTGCGCGTATTACAGCCGACGACAATGCGACAAAACAGCACCTTGACACGCAAAAACGCGCAGATGAATTCCTCGCGAGGGAGAATCCACTCCACCGACTACTCGCTGCGCGATAATTAATTGATCACCTGCGGAGCTGGCGGGTAATGAATTGGATGTTTGAATTGTTGCCTTCGTCGTTGTCGTCGACGCCGCACGTGCAGCTATAGCAGTAGGTATTTTAGCGCTGCGGGTATCTGTATAGTTTATATTAGTTCGTTTGCCCATTGTGTTCTGTTCAATTGTATATACGCGCAAACTTTTGCGAAATTGAAGCTTTAATATTTACGCGTGCGCCCGCGCGTGTTTGCAATAATACAACAAAAAAAGCGGTATTTCGCAATTATATTTCTTGATATTGTGATTTAAATGGGATTGTTCTCTTATATTCCTCAGGGCTGCGAGATGGTATATCGCAATCATGTTTCTCCTTTTTTACTCCTGAATCGTGGAGTACTGCTACTGCTGCTATACTACCGCCGCAGATGAAATACGTTAATTAAAACTTTTTGAACGTTTACTTTAATTAAAGCGCGGTAATGTGCGCGGCCGAAGATTAATATTGCAATTCAAATAAACTAAAGGATTTAAATTTACAGGGAGCTTTTCGCCTAGAATAATGCGCAATATTATGAAATCTAAGTTAAATTTTATTCCCCCCCCCCCCTTTTCCTATACCATTGATTAAAACGATGCAAGCGAATTCTATTTGCTATAGCGCGGTTTCCAAAATTCGAATTTTTATTATATCAACGAACGCGCCAACATTGCGGCAATAGAATCATCGTTTCTCTATAAGCCTGATGACTAATATTTCCTCTCTCTCTCTCTCTCTCTCTCTCTCATATGCAGATGCCACTCAAAGTATTACTCATTACCATCGTAAACTATAAACGCGCGCGTAAACTTTATGAAGCCAAGCGCGCGAGTCCCGGGAAAATTCGGCGTATGAGGACCTATTAAAATTTCGTCAAACTCCACTGCAACTCATTCGTACTTTACCGGGACATTTTATACCTCGCACACATATTCAATCGCCATAAACTATCGCGTCATTGCGGAAATATTACAATACATCCAAAAAAAGAAGAAAACTTATCCAACCCAGGTATAAAAATATCAGATAAGCAACAGATACACTCGCGCATGTAGCTACTATATTGAGAAAGTCGCACGTGTACACATTGACTCGCGGTAGACGAGACGAAACAGAACCGAAATTGTTGCTTTATGCTAATCGTTTCTCTCTTCCTCCCGTTGTCTATGTATCTCTTCGCGTCGCCGTGAATGTGAAACACTCGCCGTTAATTTATGGGGTATTTTCGTATATGAAGTCATAGAACGCGACGTCGAAAACTTACATAAATATTTATAGCGCGTTATATACACGTGTGTGTATATAGTGATTGATCGCAGAATGTCAATTTTGGCTCTTTTTGGTTTAGACTTTTTAGGTTGCTAGATATATATACACACTCGTAGCAAGCTTTTAGCGATGGGTTATTTCGAAGTTGACAGTTAACGTGTTTTGATTGTTAATCAAATAACCGCGTTGATATAAATTTCACGAGCTTCACGTAGTATAAATATTTATATAACTATCGGAGATAAATTTCAAAGAGGTCATCGTCACTCTGTTAAAGTGTAATCAAAGATACATCTATAGAACATAATATATGCATAAAATACTATTATTTTCCATCTCACCGGCAACAGCCGTTTAGCATTTTAATAATCAGTAACACACAAATTACCACCGTAACATCCCACAATCGTCGATAAATCATTCGCATTACACCCATCTTCATCGCGCATCAAAGAAACCTCCGCGTATATATATATATATGTGCACACACCTCCTCATTATATATCCTCTATAAAACCACATACGCACAGTCTTGCGCGCATTACCACATCAAAACCCTAACTACACATCCCCTTGTAGTATATACGAAAAAATCTCTTTCCCGGTTCCATTATTCAACACTGTTAAAAAGAAAACAAAAAAAAAATGTCAGCCAAAAAACCTCCCCGCATATTCATCACCTTCACTTACGCAAATCGCACCCGCCTCGGCCTCTAACGAACGCGCTTCTCTCACTCTCCACACACATAACACCGAAAAGGCCCATAATATACCGTCTGCGGCTCGACGTGCGAACCCTTTTCCTCCTCCTCCTCTTCCTCGGCACAGAAGAGAGAAGAGAGAAAAACAAACCTATATATATACACACACACGACACATATACATATACATATATATACACATATACTGACCGCGAGAGCAGCAGCGCCGCTCGCCCGCGCGCGCAGCTCAGCTCGTAGGCGGCACGGGCACAGAGTGAGAGCAGAGCAGAGAGCCGCAGTCGCGTTGGTGACGAGCTGCCGGCAGCAGCAGCAGCATTGTACCTTATAGACTCCGCCCGCGCACGTAACCGGCATGTGTATGGGACGCGCGAATTAATATATATACATATATATATATACGTGTACGTTATATACGGTGATAAAGTGCGTAATAATAATATAAGTTACACGCAGTGCGAGAGAGAGAGAGAGAGAGATAAGGAGAGATGTGTGGTAGCGGGGGACGATCGTGGATAACGCTGCTGGCGATCGGCCTGCTGCTAGCGGTGCAGATTTTCGCGCAGGACGAGGACAGTGGAGGTGTGGGTTGTCCGGCACGATGCACGTGCGTCCATCCGAGGACCGTGAGATGCGTGTTTCAGAAGCTGAATCGTGTACCCAAGGTCCCTAGTAACACCAGTGTTTTGTAAGTCTATAGATAGTTTTTGTAGTTCTATAGATGCCCGCAACGATCTTCTTCTTCTTTCTTTCTTTCTTTCTTTCTCTTTTTTTGAAGGGGGACACTTCGGTGATCACGAGGTGTCGGTTGCGAAACATGTGCGTCTGGTTGGTTCTGGTTTTGTTTTTTTTTTGTGAGGATTTTTTTTTTTTTTATTACAGGATTGAGCGTGAACGAAGGTTTTAGCATTTTAAGCAGGTATATATAGTAATGAAGTGTAATATATACGCGGGATTAAAGTTTTAATATTGTTGCGGGAACGAGGGACGGAATAAAAGTTGATATTGAGTTAATGGAGGACGCTACTTTGTCTTGCAGAAGCTCTGTTAATGCATATAGCTATATATAAGCGAAATGTAATTATTGCGGTATGGTGGGAGTGCAGCGCGAAATTGTTGTAGTAGAGTTGTATATATGTATAGTAGAGAGATTATTAAACACTTTGATGAAGTAGCTATTTCACTGAACAATGTTGACATTGTGCGACTATATATTGTAGTAAATAAATCGCCTATGATAAAAGATAGAGTAGTGCATATAGATATAAACTGGACTTTATTATAAATGAGGAAGCGCTCCCGATTTTTGACAGTGCGGCAGCGACGAGAGTGATTTCGCTGTATGATACACACACATACACAGAGTAAGATTGCAATCTTGTTTTACTATCTGTTAAACAGTTTTGCTCCAATTTCCCTTCGCCCCGTAGCGCAATAAGGTCTAATTTTCTGGAGCAAAGTGTTTCGCCTCAGTTGTGCGTTAAAATGCCATTTGATCCAAGGTGCAGGAACAATTAAGTAAAACGGTACACTATGTCAGCCGTATAGAATCAGACTTCATTTCGCGAAAATTGCCGCCGCGTCCGTGCACACGAAGTTCTCTCAAAGTGCGAGAATTCTTTTTATAAGGGTGTACATTTGACTAACTGACGCGTCGTTCGAATATCTTACGATTGTAGTGATTATGTGCGACGTGAAAATTATACCGTGATCGTGTGATAAGCGACTTGTACTCTCTCGTTTAACGCGCATATGTGTGTGTAACTTTCGCACACCTATTACAACTTGTATGTATGTGTGGCACGCACCAGCAATTTGTAATTTTTCGTAGCTGTCAAAGACACAGTAATTTTCTCCTAAATTTCATCTAACCTGGTGTACCATACAATATTTGATGAATTATCGATATATCATATCGCGTACCCACGCGAATTCCAATGAGTAATCAGTGGCTCTAGTCAAAGGGGAGCCAAGCAAGAGTATAAATTTTAATTAGAATTACTCGTCAGTTATAGTCGCTGCACTATATGGAACGAGAATCAACATGCGTTCAAGTTTTTTTTTGTCTTTTAACAGGTCGAACCGCGCGCGCCTGTTAAATTGAAACGTTTATGTGCATACATTATATGCGCGCTACTATGGGGAGGTTTATATATACCGCGAAATGTATTTTAAAACTTTTGCAGTACTATATATATACACGCGTATGTCGAGCTATACAATTTATTGATACACGCAAAAATTTAAATAAACGAGCAGTTAAGCGTTCTTTTCCAATTGAAAGATGTCTGTTTGTGGATATATAAAATGGTTTTTCATCTAAATTGCGCATATTAATGGATGGTAAACATATTTATCGATCAATATTCAAAAAGTGACGCTGTTGCAAAACTAGAATTATTCGATTTTTCGAACAATAGGTTTTTACGTAGCAGTTTAAAATAAACATTTACATGCACGACTATATATATATAATAATACATGAAGAATTCATCGTACGAGATGAAAATTTAAAAACTATAATGTTACCAAATAATTTAAAATCCATCATATTTAAATAAATTATATATATAGCTATTTCAAAATGTTTTAGTATTCCACACGTGTCTATCACGAACGCTCGAATTAACGTCATTTAATGCGACGAAACTGGTTCCGATCGTTTAACATCAGCACTTTTTTCCCCCTTCTGTGCATAACTGAAATCTTATAACCGCCGCGTAAGAAGTTTCTGTAATAAATGGATTAAAGACCAATTTCAACTACTTGAAAGTCTGATGAGAAAAGTATTATAATTGCATTTTGAAATTTGTAAGGGAAACTTTATCTCGCGTGTAAAACCAGCAATAATGATTTTGTCATAAGTCAATCATGCGCTATTATTAATTTCCAATATTTTTCCCTCGCCAATACAGCCGTCACACAGAACAAACCATTACCGCGCCTTTCATTTTTCAAATCGCAAATGGCCTCCCCATTATTGTTTATTTCCAAATAATCCGCATTCAATTCGCTTGACACAATTCTCGCTATGTAAAAAAGCTCCGATGAATTCCTGAACAAAGACTGCGGGTTGAAAACAAAAAATCATTTACCTTCATCCCCCTCAACGCGCAATCGCACAAAACCTGTCGATATATATACCGAAAACGCTCGCAATCCAACAAATCCCGCAATCGCTTTCGCCCATATACAACGCGCAAAATCCCATCGAACTCTCTCACTCTTCTCCCCACTATTTACACTCCAAAAAAAAAAAAGACAACGACGATGGCTCTCACAATCCCCTTCGCCCACACGTACAAATCAAATATCAGAGCTATAGTCGAGCAGGGAGACGAACGCGTGGATATACGAAAATAACGTATCGAGCAATCATCTACAGCCATAAATATTCTCCCTCTCCTCTCTCGTTCAACGCGCATAGATTTTTCGAGCACGAATAATAAATACATTCGTAGACGACAGCCGTAAATCAGACGCGCGCGTCTCTGTCTCCCGCGTTCGCGCAGCTTGTGAAACCGCACCACCACTACTATATCGCGCGCGTGGGTTTGCGTTTATACGGCTCTAGCTCTCTTCCTATATAGAGGAACCGCGCGCGGCTATTTGAAGGATGCGGCAGAGCGCGCGTTCGCGATGCAAGGGGATATATGCACAGAGACAGAGAACGCCCGTGAATTCGCGGAATGGAGAGCCGAGGTTTTGTTGCTCGCGCTTCGTGGGTGTCGACGTGGTCTGTGCTGATGTGTGCGAAGGAGACGAGATGAGGTTTCGCGCCGATGTAGATATATATATATTTATATATATGAGCCATTCTACAGAAAATCGGACACTTCTTAGCCCAAAAATGAAAACATGTGGTTTTTGAGAATACGCTTACCAAACTAGGATTTTTTTTATTCTTTAGAGCATTATAAATGAAAAGAAAAATGGTGCCAAGACGGAACCATGTGCCAACAATAACTTACGGGTTAATGACTGATAATGAAAAAATGATTAAACATAGCTCTAGTTTGATTTAAAATAATTCCATAAATAACAACTCAATATGAAATTCGAAGAAGAAAAAGAAACTAGAGAATAAAAGCTTTCCAAGTCTTTTTTCAGAATTAGAAATTGTTGATTTCTTCAAAAGTTACGTGAGTTTGAAGTTGGGCTTGAAACTGACGGAAAATGCTAGCAAAGGGAGAATTTTGAAAAAAAAACCATCGAGTTCGTACATAATTAAAGCATTTCCTGA
>JAWWEQ010046100.1:0-16670 GCA_035583055.1 Torymus tubicola | reverse complement strand
TGTGATTTTCTACAGTTTGTAATAAGTTTTGAAAATCTTCTTCTTGTGTAACACTCGAGTAATATTTTTCTGCCATTAAGACTCCTCTCTCTGCAACATCATTTACAACTTTAAATCTATTAATTTTCTCGGTGGGGTCTTTTTCAAAAAATGATATTGGTATTTTAGTAGTGACGCTGGACATGCGGAACGCATTCAACTCTGCAAGATGGGACCGAATTATGGAAGCACTCGACCAAATCGGTATCCCAAAATACCTGCAGAGGCTAGTAGCATGCTACTTCAGAAATAGAATCCTGCAGTATGACACAGACGACGGACTCAAAGTATACAGAGTAACTGGAGGAGTACCGCAAGGCTCGGTACTGGGACTGCTCTTATGGATCATCATGTACAACGGCCTACTCAAATTAAGGATCCCAAGGATGATAATGCCCGTCGCATTTGCAGAGGACGTAGCGCTTGTAATTGTAGGCAAGTACCTTAAAGACATTAAAAACCTGTTCAACGTAACATTCAAAAGGTATACCGACTGGATGAATGAATCAGGTCTCAAGATGATCAAGCACAAGACGGAAGTCACGCTCATAACCAGCAGAAAGATCCACGAAACGATCACACTGCAGGTTGGTAAGCATGAATTTGAGTCCAAACCATCTATCCGCTATCTGGGGGTAATGATTGATGCACGCCTCAATTACAAGGATCAAGTCGAACAGGCCAGCACTAAGGCAGCAGCTGTTGGAGGAGCACTATCCCACCTCATGCCAAATGTAGGGGGGCCCTAAACCGAGTAAGTGGTAACATCGACACTGACCTACGGTATTGCTATTTGGGCAAGCGCATTACAGCTACAGAAATGACAGAGAAGGATATAGCCAGTAGGACGGCAAATGGCACTAAGAGTCTCCAGTGAATTTAGAACCGTTTTTAGAGACGCCGCGCACGTAATCTCGGGAATAATGCGGACCGAAATACTAACCGAGGAACACAGGAGACTATACCAGCACAGAAACCATGGATAGCTGGTTACAGACGACTACAGGAAACGAGAAAGGCAGCAAAGTTTGCAACACTGGCAGGACCAGTGGGATAGCTCCGCCAAAGGCAGATTGATCCACCAGCACATCCCCCAGATAGCGGAATGGGTGAACCGCCAATACGGAGACGCATGGTACTATCTGACACAGCTGCTCACGGGACACGGATGTTTCCGGAAGTACTTGTACAAGTATAAACATGACGACTCACCGAATTGTGCATCATGCTATGGAATAGAGGAGGACGCAGGGCATGTAGTCTTTACATGCCCGAGATTTAATCTACAAAGACGGAAACTTGAAAGCGTAACTGGCACGGCGATTACGCCGGAAAACCTGGTGCCACAAATGCTCGAATCAGAAACGACATGGAACGCCACGACAGACTTCGCCAGAGAAACCATCGAAGAGCTTTGAAGAGAGGAGAAGAGGAGAAATGAGCACCGAGCAAGAAGTATAGGTCGCCAGACTATGGAATAGCAAGCTCCCTACACTGATGTAGAGGAACGGAGGTGGTTGGTCTAAGCACAATCTCCATCCATAGGACAACAAGGTATTCGCTCGCATGTATACACTCTCTAGGAGAAGTAGCTATAATGATTAAAAAGAAGAAATAAGAAGACGACTGGACGATGCAGTAAGAAGAAAACGATGATACAAAAGAGAAAGAAGAGACTTCCCCATCCTCAACCTCCAGTTGATTAACACCGATTGGGGGATGTAGGGAAGGAAGAACGGTAGGAAAAGCAAGTCAGCTAATGCCTCCCCTACGAAGTAATACCTAGCGGCAGTCCCGCGGGGGAAAAGGATCAAGGAGTACCGAAGAGCTGGGGTAAAGTCGGTAGGAATCTCGACATTACCCACTCTGCAGGTGTCTTATGAATTATTTTCCCTCCTCAGGCACAAAAAAACACACATACACACACACGCACACGCCCACGCACACCCATACACGCACACGCACACCCACAGACGCATACGCACACCCACGCCCACACACACGTGCACATACACACGCACGTACGCACGCACACATACACAAACGCGCACACACGCACGCACGCACACACGCACGCACCCACACACGCACGCACGCACGCACGCACGCACGCACGCACGCACACACAATAGTTTATGTGCACGTCGTCGCCGGTGCCAGCATGAGTACATTTAACGGTCTGTTGTGTCTTACTGTGACGTGATAAATTTATATTGAGAGGTGAAATAAAAATGGGTTTAAGAGAAAGCAACAGAGCGCATATATACAACTAAGAAACGTGTGCATATACGTATCGTATATCACTCTGTATATACTTTTCAACTTTTAAAAACTCGTGAAATCTCTAAAATTACTTTAAAAAAAAAAGTAAAAATATTGGCGAGTAAGTATATACGTTTCTCTCTCTCTTCCTCTGCCTCTCTCTTTTATTTTTAAACATTTATTAAAGATAAGAAATTTATGAAATCAATCAACAAATTGTCGAGTATTTAAACAACAGTCAAATTTTCACTGATTTTCTGCTAAATACGCATATACTTGCCGGGCGCCTTGTTTTGTAGTTTTTAGGTGAACAGTCAGAATATTTATTCAATTTTTTTTAGTAATTTTCACTATTAAAATTCATTATTTTTTATTATACCTATGAAATCCTTAAAAATCTCTTAACGATATTTGTTTACAACAATATTTTCAATTTCCATGGGAAATAAATTTCTTTTTAATTTTAAATAAATTTCTTTTATCGCAACCGGCAAGTATGCGTATTTAGCAGAAAATCAGCGAAAATTTGACTGATTTTGAAATACTCGAAAATTTTTTGATTGATTTCATAACGTTCTTATCTTTAATAAACGTTTAAAAATAAAACAGAGCCAGAGGGAAAGAGAGAGAGAGAGAGAGAGAGAGAGAGAGAGAGAAACGGATATACTTACTCGCGAATATTTTTACTTTTTTTTTAAAGTAATTTTAGAGAGATAATTTTTACAATAATATTTTCTTAGTGTAGGTAAACTTAACAAAGACGTTTAGCAATTAGATAAGTAACCAATTTATGTTAAAACTTTCTGTTAATAGATTTTCGAATTTCCAGATTGGAAAAGAGTAGGAAATTTTACGTAGAACTCGGGGGGCTGTGCCCTCATGCATGTCTCGCTACGCTCGACACGCCAACCCCCCGCTCCTTGCTTTACTCATCGCATGTAAAAACTTCATTTTTACATTATAGGCTCGACCGCATTACTTAAGAGTGACATATAATTACGTTCGTTTTCTAATTTGTTCTTTTAATTTAAAAAATTAATTAATTTTTTTAATTCTGTGTGTAAAAAAATTAATATTTCTGTGGATTTTAGATATTTTAAATCCTTTTTATAAGTTAAGTTGCAAGAAATCAATTTTATATTAGCATTCGCGTTAAAGCTAATGAGAGCAAAAAACGATAATTTTCGGTAATTTTGATTTTTAGAAAAATAAATAAATAAATAAAAAAAACACAAAAGTTGAATTGATCTTTCTATATTCTTATATAGCCTATAAAATTTTTTTAAAAAACGTCCAGATTCATCCAATTTTCCGACCGTTAATCTCGAAACTCGATTTCATACAAACGTACAAACTTACGTACATTTTAAAATCATTTTCACACATTTATTTTTTATTTTAAATTAACGTTAAAATTAAATAGATGTACTGATTCTATTTAAAACTAAAAAAGTGTACTGCATGGATGCTATATGGCTAGCCGTATATAGCCAAAACCGGCACGCCTGTCGGCGCGGTTGTCGTCGGCTGCCACTGCGACTGTCGGGCGCCCACTTTCACTCCCCTGGCCTATGTTTACTCACGGTCTCTCTCTCGCGCGCGCGCGCTCCCATATGTGCGCAGCGCAAACGGTTTTCGACGCTGTGTCGATCGGTGCTCGAGCGCGCACGCGCTTTAAAAGCTGTATAGAATGAAGTACGTGTGCTGTCTGCTGAGATGTAATCGTAGTTGATCTAGTGCATATGAGGATTTTCTGCTGCCGACTATGAAGTCCTGTTCGAGTTTCATCTTCAGTTTTCGTCGTGCAGTGTAGTGACTATGTCTCTACCTCTTTTTCTCTCTCTTTCGCATATGTACGCGGCGCGACCGTGCAACAGTTATTGACGCCGTATCGATCGGCGTTCGAACGTGCGAGTGTTTTAAGTACATAGATGAAAGTACATGTGTTATGCGATCATACCAGCTGCTCTGGGGCATCTGAGGATCTTCTGCTATCGTTCACAAGATCTTCTTCGAGATTGATACTGAGTCTTCGCCTGTGTCGTGCTGCAAAAGTGATCCTTCTTAAAGTTATGTTGACAAACGTGAAGTGTGTACATAGGTGATGAGCTAGTGGACGAGTGATTTTCAGCCAACACCAAAGAAGGAGAAGAGATCAATACACATACTGTATTAACATAAGTATACCTCTGTCTCATATTTATTTATTGATAATAATTTTTAGTAACATGATTAAATATATTTCATTTCATTATGAAATAAAATTTTCATTCTGAATATTTTTCAATTTCTTGTAGTAGAATTTTATTGAACCTTGTATTTTATCTTGTATTTTGTTAGTAATACAGACTGTAACTATAATATAGTCACAATCATACTGTAGTAATTTTATTAAATTTTGTATAATACTTTTCGTTTCATAAAAATGTTTATGTGAATTTTATTTCAGTAAATGAATTTCAAATTCATTTTACTGCTTTTTCTTTTATTTTAAATTGGGCACTATTAGAAAGTACATCATTATACTGATACTGTATAGAAGTCACAATATTTGTTTTTAAATAAAGGGTTTTAATACATTAGTTTTATTCAATGGCAAAAGTTTTGTTTTCACCAAAAATTGCAAAAAATAACAATTTTTGATGTGCAATAACTTTTGTAATTATTGAAATATTGCTCTAAAAATTTAGGAACGTGTTTTTTTTTTATAAAAAACTAAGTCTACAAATTTAGAGCAATTTAAAAATTTTGCGCTGCTGATTGCACCTGATATATCCCATATACATTAAATGAAATGACTCAATTTTTTCTACACAACGTTGCTCGAACATCCACTTTTTCATAGCTATTACGTTTCGTAGAACGCACACTGGAAAATCACAAGTGGTGTGATTGTTACATGAAAAAGGTTCTACTGGGAGTTTACGTAAAGAAGGGCATCCCATGCCCTCCATGTTGAAAATTAATGTGAAAAATAAATGAGTGTGTGTGAGATATATTTATACGAAAAAAAAAGAAAAAATTAAAAGCTTACCGATCAGGAAAAAATCTCTGCGGGATTCGGTATTGAGACATCGACGAGTCCGGACGTGTTTACTGTTTATCGCTCGCGAGTGCTTATCAGTGATTTTATAGAACCCAGCGCTGCGCACGTGTGTAATATCGAATTGTGATTTTAATCCTCTCTCATCCTTTCCGTTTTTGGAAGGGGGAGAGTTGTAAGTGCTTCTGGCTCCAGGGGCACCTGCATATAGCATTTTCAACTGCTAAAATGGCCACACCAAATCAAACCTACCACAAAGTTACCTACGCTCATGCTGCTCAAAAAATTCAAGTTCCTACGAAGGATCAAGCTATCGTTCTGGACTGTATTGATGGCATATCTGTTCAAGAATATGCACTAGCTGTTGGCAAAGCTATCGACCCATCGCACATAAAGTTTATCTCTCGCATCTCACAAGGTAGAGTATGTCTCTATCTAAAGAGCAAAGAAACTGTCGAAAAAATTACCGAGAATCGCACAAAGGTGAAAGTTGGTTCAATGCTTCTGATTCTCTCATATAATGTGTTTTAGACGACAAATGTACATTAACCCTGAAGATATTTCAAAACTACCTCCATCGATTCCGATACAGTTTGATGGAACCGTATATTATATATACCTCTCCGCTGAAAAACTCACTTGCTTCATTTGCAAAGAAGAAGGGCATTTAGCAAAATTCTGCAAGGTCAACGACTCACTCTTACAAACAGAAAACATTGTTGAAATAAACAAGGATCAGCATGGCGATTCTAGTCTACTTGAAAATTCCGATAATGTAAATATCACCGAAGAATTCCAAGCAAGCAATCAGGGAGACACTGTACCTGTAAACATCATGCCCCCCCCCCCCCGACTAAACGGCCACGATCACAATCGGTATCAACCAAAAGTACCGACACACCAGTTAAGGATAATAGCACAGAAATACCAACGGTCAAAGACAAGAAAAACAATACGATAAAGAAAATGAGAAAAACAAATAAACACGGGGTAACTCTTGACTCTATAGCCTCTCAGCTCGAAGCAGCAGATGAATTCTTATCGGCAAACACCAAGAAACTCACACTAGACCGAGATAAAATCGCAAACTTTCTATTTGACTGTTACGGTAGCTCAGACATTTCTGCTGTAGCAGCTAGATATTCCAATAACATAATTTCACTGTATCTAGTACTCGAAGAACTCGCTAACCATGTACCTGACAAGAATTTAAAAGCTCGAATTTTAAGAATAAAGAAACGTCTCGCAAATTCTGAATGCAACAATTCTTTAAACGACTGTATTTCTACTGACTCAACTATATAAAACTCCAACTTCACACTTAATTATGAGCAATACCGCAAATTTAAATACATCAATTAAAAAGAAATTGGACATTGTTTTCTGGAACTGCCGAAGTTTTATACTATGACGTCAAGAAATTGAAGCGCTCTTACCAAAAATCGACATTCTGATTTGCGTTGAATCTTGGCTAAAACCCACAACCAACTTCCAATTTGCTGGCTTCATCACCATTCGACGAGACAGAACTCACGCAAGAGGAGGGGGAATTCTCTTCATTGTACGAAAAGATTTAGGTTTCATTACCCTAAACGATCTGATTTCTCCATGCGTTAGTGTTGAAATATACGGTATTTATTTAAATTGCATAAGCCCCGCTATTAATATAATTGCTTGTTACCGAACTCCAGATTTTACACTTTCGCAAAATGAATGGGATGACCTCTTAACTAATATAAATGTAGATGAAAATACTCTGTTTGTAGGCGATTTTAACTCGCATAACAATAACTGGAACTGTAGATACTCTGATTCAAATGGCATTAGACTTGAAAATTCTGTCTCATCGCTTGATCATGTTATGTTGCATAATACAAATACTTTTACAAACATTGATTTTTATCGAAATTTAAAATCAAATCTAGATCTGATTTTCTCCTCTACTAACGTCTCTGATATAATCGATGTTAAAGTTCACGATGAAACCTGAGGTTCGGACCATTACCCAACATTTATAAACATAAATGTAGCCAAAAACCTATACATTAAAAAAACTTTTAAAATTAAGTGTTTTAGGACTGATTGGGACAGATTTGCAACAAAATTAAACAACCAATATTGCTCTTTCTTTTCCATTGAATATGAATCTTTATCCCCCTGTCAAAAATACAACTTCTTTATCAAGCAAGTAATTGATGCTGTAAATCTGTCCTCTCCTGCCAAACCAAAAACAAAAAAAAGTTCAAAAATAACAACCCCGTCTCATGGTGGGACCTAGATTGTGACCGAGTAAAAAGACTGCGTAGAGCCTCCTTTAAACAATGGCAATACAGTAATGAGTTAAAAGATCTCATCAATTACAAAAAACATGCCGCACTAGCGCGAAAAATCTTCAAAACAAAAAAAAAAGAAAACTTCCGTAAGTTCGCTGAAACCATTAACTTCAATACTAGCTCTTCCTATGTCTGGAATAAAAGCACAATTTTTAAAAATAAATGGACAAAAATGAATACAAACACATCGCAAAATCTACAACTTGACCATATGAAAAAAGCTCTTAGCAAACTATGTCCCCCATGGGTGCCTATAAACCTCGAGCAAGTTTCTTTATGTGATAAAAACGAATTTTTAGAGGCATCTTTCGACTTCGCAGAGTTTAATCTAGCCTTAGACGCGAAACGTCCAGATTCCACATGTGGAATGGACGGAGTAGATTTTGAGATTCTACAGCGCCTCCCCACCAAATATAAACTACTTCTACTCGACATTTTCAATAGCATGTACAAAAATAGTGGGTACCCAGGGGACTGGAGCAATACCTTTATCCATTTTATACCCAAAAGTGACGGAGTCAGTTATAGGCCTATAGCCTTAACCTCATGCGTCTGTAAGCTATTTGAGACGATAGTTAAAAACAGAATGCAATGGTGGGCTGAGAAAAATAGTTTAATTCCATCTAGCCAGCATGGCTTCCGTAAAGGCCACTCGTGTTCAGACAATCTCACAAATTTGACGTTAAAAGTTGAAGAGGCTTTTTCGGAAAAAAAGCAAGTTCTATCAGCTTTCCTAGATGTTTGTGGTGCTTTTGACAATGTCATAATCGATATTTTGCTCAAGTTTCTGGCCCCCATTGGCTGTCCCCATCGCTTAATTATGTTTATTAAAAGTCTAACGTACGAAAGGAAAGTTTTTACTGATATACTAGGGAATGATTATACAACGATTTATCGGGGAGTACCCCAGGGAGATGTTTTAAGCCCCCTTCTATACATTCTTTATGTATCTCACATCACGTTAAACCTTCAAAAAAACATAAATATCTCACAATTTTCGGATGACATTGCAGTATACATCAAGTTCTCTAGTCTTAAAAGAGCGAAATCCATCCTTCAGAATGCAATTAAACACCTAGAGAACAATCTTAATGCTTTAGGCCTAGAACTTGCCCCCGAAAAAACTGTCCTCCTACATTTTAATAAAAAAAAAATTAAACCTGGTGCTACGGGAATTAAAGTAGGTAGCCACTATATCCAGTCCTCTGAGTAAACTCGGTTTCTCGGGATCTTTTTCGACTATAAATTATCGTTTCATAGACACATTGATGAAGTCCTCAAGCGATGCTCTAACGCTCTCAACATTATAAAATTTCTCTATGGCGTTTGGTGGGGTGGAGATCCGTACACTCTAATCACTTTGTATAAAAACTACGTTAGGTCGATTGTAGACAAGATTTCCGATAAGAAAAGCGCTACAGGACAAACTAGAACAAATACAGTTTCAAGTAATCAGATCAGCTCTTGGTTTTCGTCGAAGTACACCTGAAAACATTCTTCTTGCAGAAGCTAAGCTTTCCCCACTGAGCCTCAGGTCAACTCAACTATATCAAAACTTTTTAGCAAAAATATTTTCAAATCAGCTCTCAAACCTTCTCTACCGTCCAAAAATTTTATCATGTTTTTAAAAAATGGGATTCGACCAGCAAGATTCTAATTAAAAATGTCTCGTACTGCTTTGAAAATCTGAGCGAAATATCTTCCTATGTAATATACAATATCCATACCCGTAAATGTTGACTTAGGAAAGCAGCTCAAACGATCTAAACATGCTAATACAGAAATAAAAGAGCTTGTTGCAAGGAGTGACGCAGTCGCCGTGTATACTGATGGCAGCAAGACACCTTCGGGTGTGGGCAGTGCTTGTTTCTCCCCTCAGCTGGATTATAAAATCAAAAGAAAACTCAATCCCAACGCGTCAGTGTACACGGCTCAGTGCGTCGCTCTATGTGATGCTCTCGACCTAGCGATCACGAATAGTAATCGGAACACATACATTTTTACCGACTCTCTCAGCGTATTGCTCTCATTGCGAGCGTTCTCCTCTAGCATTAAAACAAATCCTTACATCCTCGAACTCAAAGAAAAATACCAAAAATTTTTAAGGATTAAAGATATTGCCACCCTTCTTACACTGTGTTGGATCCCCTCCCATATTGGAATTGAAGGTAATGAGACAGCAGATAATTTAGCCAAACAAGCAACCATAAAAAAATGTATAGATATTAAAGATATACCGTTCACAGATTTTTATGAAAGTTTTAAAAAAAATTGTCATTCCCAAACCACCGAGATTTTGATAAATTTAAGTAATACTGTAGGCAAAGATTATTTACAAAAATTTTTTCACGAAACAAAAACTCCGTGATTTGCGAAAAAAAACCTTAACTTTGTCTCCTCGCCCATATGTAAATGCAATAGAGCAGTAGAGGACCTAAACCACGTTCTCTGGTAGTGCAGTCTCTACGATATTCAAAGAAAAATTCTAATCAGTAATTATTGTCTAACCATTTTGTTTTTCCAATCCTTTTACATATATCCCCACTCCGTCGAGTACGCCGCGGAGAGTGTTACTAAGCTCTTCGTACGGGATGGTGCCTGCTCTCCACATAATTCCGTGGAAATTTTTTCGAGCCATCTGTTTTCAGACTTATTTTTGTCCAGCAACTTCTCCCAAGCATGAGGTGGTTTGAAGAGGAAGACTGATGGCGTAGGATCTTCCTTGAGAGGGACGATGGCTACTTCCTTGAAGAAAAATTCATTCAAGGTAATTTTAAAACGTTGTACATCGACGATGTGTTTCATTTTGATAGTAATAATGTTTGCTGTTCCTACGACTGTTCTCAAACGAGAGTCAAGAAGTGAACGTTTTGGCGTCTTCTTTTATAATCTATCTACTGGTATTTTTTGACTAATCAAATTTCTTTTCTCCCACCCCGATTCTCACAATCAATCGCAATCGATCTCCATAGTATATAAGGAGGTGCGGAGCCGGCAAAAAATCATTCGACTTTCTCAAGTCACTCAAAGTAGTGGTCCAAGATGGTGGAATATTTTAAAAATACAGCTCCGAATTGTGGAAATCGTATCAGTTTACGTTAAGTCGTGTTGCCGACGAGGATCATGTTAACCGATGGCTTGCACTTGGTCCTCGACCCTAAAAGGAAATATTTTTGACGTTTTACCACGTCACTTGACTAACGAAAAGAAAGAAAACCATGTCAATTTACCTCTTGTGGAAAGTTATTACGATGCTGAAAATGAAGAAGAAGAAGAGCTAGCCGATGATTTTGAAAATGTGCCGTATAAACTTCATTATGTATGGATAAAAGATTTATGAAGACTTGTAGGTAAGCAAATATCTGCTCGCAAAAGTAAGGCTTTAATATGTGATGGATGCTTACGTTATTTTTGCGAGAAAGTAAAGCTATCCATGCACAAAGTTGACTGTGTAAGAATGAATAAGTGTAAAATTACACTGCCGAGAAATACGAATAATATCTTACAGTTCAAAAACTTTGTTCATAAAAATAAAGTACCATTTATAGCGTACGCGGATTTCGAGTGAATTTTAGAGCAAGTACCCGACAATGAACGTGCTTTTCAACGGCACAAACCATTAAGTGTGGGCTTTTTTGTCAAATGTAGCTACGACGATAATTTATCAGAATACAGAAGTTAGAGACAAGAAGAGAAAGAGAATGAATCAGCAGCCAAATGGTTTGTGATGGCTCTCTACTTTCTAGCTGAGAAATTAAATGAGACTTACAAAAATCCTCGATTAAAGCACACTTTAACTTTGTTAGAGACAACAAATTATAACAAAACACTAGTATGTCACATTTGTGAAAAGCCATTTACCGAGAACGACAAAAAGTTCGCGATCAAAGAAAAGAAATTTTTCCATGCGGTTACGTCTCGTCGTTTGAAAGACTCGAAGAGAGAAATTTTCCATCAAAAAAAAATTTCTTCAGTAGCTTGTATGAAGCGCACATTAACAACGAAGACTATGAGTACATTAAAAATGTGTGGAATGCTTTCAACATTCAAAATCTTGTAGGACTGTGGCTATCGCCGGAACTAGGATAGTTAAGTTTCATGCAAAAATAACAAAATGCCGGCTGTTCAAAAAAATTGTTTAAAAAAATCGTGTTTTTTTGCTTCTTTTTTCGGTTGATAAATATAGTTGAAATTGAAATTTTAACGTAATCCTTGTTCCGGCGATAGCCATAAATGTGACGAAGACGTGGTCAAAATTTGATAATGATCGGTTGAATACTTTTTAAGAAATCGTACACGCCAACCGGAAAAAAGTGGTTTTGAGAAAAACGCGTTTAAAGTTTGAAGCCGCGACTCACACGTCATAGAGTGCGCCAAACTAAAATCGACAAAACACAGTTTGCAGTGATCAGATTGTTTTGAAATTTTGACACAGCATTTTTTATATGTTTTCCTTTCGAAATCCATTTAAAAAAATATCGATTGTTTGAAAATGATAAAGTGGTATGACCCTTAACAATTTATACGGTTGGGCTATGACTGAACCATTACGCTACGGTCGTTTTCAATGGGTCCAAAACATCGAGCAGCCTGGCTTTTTCAACGTTTCCAATGACAGTCAAATAGGCTATATCCTCGAAGTAGATTTGGAATATCCGCAAAATATTCAGGATGCGCACAAAGATCTTTCCTTTTGTGCTGAACATAGAGCGCCACCGGGCTCACGTCAAGAGAACGAAACATTCGATCGCGTAAACACATGCTTTATACTGAAAAAGATAGCTCTCAGTGTACATGACGACAAGCGCTATCTTCTAGAAGACAGCACTGATACTCTACCATGGGACCATTACATGGTGGTGATGGGGGCTGCCAATGAGCAAGCTGCAGAAGCTATGGAAGGGGAAATCGAGCCGCCGCATGCCGCAGCGATAGCTCTAGATCAGGAGGCCCTCCGCGAGCAGGAGCTCATTGGAAGCCCTGTTGGAACTCGCCTTTGAGTAAGAGACCGAAACTAGAATAGAGGTACGCGTAACAAGTTTTTTTAATGTTTGAAGGGAGAGAGAAAGTGAATGAATTTCTTCCTACAAAAAAATAGACTGACTTGACCAAAGATGCTAGTAATATGGTGGCCAAATTGAAGATTGTATCGACGAAATTCGGCAAGAAGGTAGTAGCAGAACTGGAGACTGCTGAAGAAAGTGTCGCAAGCGCTTATAGAAGAAGAAAACTTGTTTAATGACTTGTGAGAGGCAAACAAATACGAACTATTCCTCATTTACAAAGGTGGTTTCGTTATTGAATTTTAATAAATGCTTCTCTAGTGAAAAAATGGAGTACGCAGTGGACATGCAAGGCTTTAAAAAGCCTGGCAATGATTATGTTCTCAAAGAATTATCTATAATGCCTCTTAACGATTATGGCTTACCTATAGTACTCCTTTTTAAGCCTCCGTTCCCATGGCGAAGACTCACGGAAAAATATAAATGTCAGAATTTGTGGCTAGAACTTTATTACCATGGATTAACTTGGAATTCCGGTGACATCGACTATACTGAAATTGGATACTTACTCTGAGATACGCTAAAAGATGCAAAAAGAATATTTGTCATGGATGCCACGAAGAAGAAATGGTTGGAGCGTTTCAATTTCACTGTGTCGGATTCCGGTTTCCCATTATTTGATCGTCCAAAATTATAAAGAAATTCATAATAATAATTAATAATAATTAATTAGAAATTGATAAAAAGAATGAAGAAATTCTATCTGGCCGACTCGCTGATGGAATGGGAAGATATTTCGACTGAAGAAGAATGAATAATCAAGTAAGTATTTAAGTTTAGTGTTTGAGTTATTAAATTAAAAGATTGTTCTCTATTAAAGAAAATTGTTTGCAAGCGATTAGTTCTGTAAAGTCATTGCTTAGTATTATAAAATTGTTTTTTCGAGTATTTCTTTTTTTAAAGCGATTAGTTTTGTAAATATAATAGATAAATAAAGGAAGACTATGTTCTCGTTAAAAAATTGTATTTATTTAAATAATCTATGATTTTATACATCTTTTTTATCAAACCAACTGTTATGTGAATTATCAAAGCCAAGCCATTTTAAAAAAATTTTACTTCCTTTTTTCTGAATTGCTTTTTCTACAAGATAAATATTTGGATATTTGGCTTTAAGTAGTTCTTCTTCGTAGAAACCGCCTGATACGGGTTGTTCTTGATAGTCTTTCAGACGGTAAGTCGGAGGAATTGTAGCTGCTATACGTACAATTCTAAATATCTCTGTAGACCAATTGGGAGTATATCCTTTATCAAATACTGCTTTAGCTTTGCTTATTCGAACTTTGTCACTAATTTTATATTTTGGCTTGATCTTCTTAGTTATTTTACGAGCAAATTTATTCAGTATATCTGTTTCTTTACTGGCTGTTACATCTTTAGGTTTTATACTGATAGTATGATATTTACGATTATTGTATGTGCTAAATAAATAAGGTAAAATATCTATCTACTTGTAATTGCCTCTCAGGCTGAATTTTTTCCACATTGCACTTTTTAGAGTTCGGTTGAAACGTTCACATATTGATGCTTTTAGATTACTAAACGTTGAGTGCAACTTTATTTTGTACCTTTTCATAAGTTTTTAAAAATCTGCATTATAAAATTCTTTGCTTCTGTCGGTATGGATATTTTTGGGCACTCTGTCTTTAACTAATACAGATTTCATAACTTCTGTGACATCTTTGCCCGTTTTTCTCTTCACAGGAACAGCCCATGCGTATTTAGAGAAAATGCCGATTATAGTGAGTAGGTACCTATAGCCCTTATTATCTCGAGCGTAAGAAATCATTTCGACGATATCTGCTTGCCATGTCTCGTCCAAACTACACACGTCAAAGCTTCGACGTGTATAGTTGCGTCTTGCAAGTTTGTGTAGCTCTTCAACTAGTCTTTCCATGCGTAATGATTGACTAACTGTACCATAGCCCCTTTTATAGTCAAAATGTCAGCTTTTATTTGAAACAGTTGGGCATCAAGTTCATCTCTGTGACTGTGAACTATTATATCTAAATCATCCAGACTAGTTCTAAGTCTTGTAGTTATGTCGGTTATTCCACGAATTTCTATTTGAATAATCTTTCGTAAAGTTTCTAAATTAACAAAATGAAGTTTCTCAAGTGATTTTAAAAACAACAATAGGTGGCCCTCGACTGCCTTCAGCTTTAATGAGATTACGTCCGAACACGTCGACGCTCATTTTGAAAATGATTCATGTATTCGTGTGCACTTAATATATATGGCCTGTTTCTCGTAATTCTTCGTTTATAGAATGTATTTCATTAACATGGCTTGGATTCCCAGCCAATTGTTCAGCAACAAGTAATTGAAGAAGGTTGACGAGTTCATTTGGATCGTCCGAGTAGACGTAATCAAGAGCAGTACGCTTTTTAGCAATTTTGTAACGAGTTAGAGAATTTTTTAACCAGAATGTATTGGTAGTCTAGTAGTTGATTTCGCAGTTATATTAAACATTGGAGCTATAATATTATTAAACTTGTTACCATTGTGATAACGAATTCTTTCATCCTTGTCGTAACGTCTTTGGTGTTCCGATGACTGCTTTAAAACTTTTCGATAATTTTCAAGTCTGTAGAACGATAATTCTTACTTGGATTTTTCGCTATGAGTAGTTCAAGTAATCCTGAAGTTTTTGGATATTCTACTTTACCTACTTTGACATTTTTTTCATTAAAGGTAATCGGTAAGTTACCAATGAAAAATTCATTATACTCTTTTCGTACGCTGTAAATCTTATCTAGATATTGAGCTTGATTAAGTATAAGCGCTCGAAAATGTAAGTCATCAGTGGTCGCTGCGATCTTGTCCTCTTCACTACCTGCTGTTTTGAAAGATGTTTCGTGTACAGTTTCAACAACTGTATTATTCAAGTTGTCACCAGTACTTTTATAAAGTTCATCAATAATAGCGTCTTTTTCTTGCAAAGAATTATTCGCTGCTTGTATCTCGGCATCTTTTACTGTAATTTTTCTTGAATCAATGCGTTTGTGTAGTGCGTCTACTATTGGTTTAAAGGATTCATTTAAAATCTTCTGGCTAGTTTCTTTTCCATATTTTAATATTTTATATTTACGTTGAATAGCATCTCATGCCTTGACGAATTGTCGAAGTACGGTCTTTTCTTGTTGAAAATCAGCCATGTTGTCGCCTCAACGTTTTATTAGAAACTGAGGATTCATTTCTACTTGTAGGTTATATTTATAGCAAAATTATCGAAACCCTTTCGATATCTACCATCATTTATTCCCCTATCTTTATCAATCACTAAAAAACCATGTTTATCATCTCTCCAACATTTAGAACACAATTCTTTGAACTGCACATATGTCATATCGGTATTTACGTGATCTTCATACATATGTTTTAAATTTACTTCATCTTGTCTAAATAGAGCAAGTAAGTTTAAGTTGTCTCTAACAAGATGTTAAGGTACATGAGCATAGGTTTGACATAGATAAAAACAGTCGACTTTTTTGTGTTTACCCATGCAGAAGAAAGCTTTAACACTGTCCTGTTTCTCGCAAGCAATATCGTCAAATATCATGATAGATTTTGTAAAGGTGTGGTCGGGATCAACAACGGCATCGTGTTCATTGAATGGGAAATATTATACACCTTCTATAGGCTCCAATATTTGACTCAAAAATTTATATTTTCGTTGATAGGGCGATTTTGAGTAAAGGTAAACATTTTCAAATCGTACGCCATTGGGGTAGGTTATGAGAGCAAGTAAGCTGTTTATTTTTCCACAATTTTACGGACGCGAAAACAACGCGTATAATGTCAGCTAGTAGATCACCATGACGCTTTACTTTTTTATCTTGCTACACAACGACATCAAAGTTTTCTATTGGTAACTTAACAGATTGCTCTTTGAAGTCCATGTTCTTTACTCTGTGAAATCCAAATTAT
>JAWWEQ010046089.1:0-16671 GCA_035583055.1 Torymus tubicola | reverse complement strand
TATATATATATAAGTGCATGCGTACAACTGGCGCCTGTCGCGCGACGGAAAAGCGTCGCCGCTTCGTGATGGATAAGTGGTACACGAGACGAGTTTTTTTTTCGTTTCTTTTTTAGTAAGGGATATATATGTGGGTGGCCGATATATACTAGTCGCGGTCTGTAAGTTAAGTGCGGGGATCAGGGTTTACCGCAGGCCAAGTGTGGATTGAGAAGGAAGTTTGGAAGTTGCCTATATTACACGTATATAGATGTGCGTGCGTTGGGTATTTTCGGTGGGATATATAGTAGCGTGTGTGTGTGCTAGTTTATTGCGGGAATTAAGTGCGGGCGCTCCGACAGAGAGAAAGAGAGTACACGTTTATATTTGTGCACTTTTGTGTGTAATATATATATAACTACTCTGTTGCACTGTACGAGAGATGGTCGTTGTGGGGGGAATTAAGTTGTTATTTCGTGCGCGAGGGTAAAATATTTTTAAGGTTTATATATTTATGCCACGTGAAATTTCGAAGTAAATCACAGAGAAACTGGTTTTATGCGCAGAAACGTCTCGAATTAGCAGTATATTAAGTGCTATATAGACTTTGGGAACTATAGGACATTCCTACGATGTAAATTAAGCCTTCTTCAATGTGTTTCAATAATTTTCGTAATATATACCATATGAAAGACAAGTATACACAGTATATAATGTACTCTAAAAGTACCCAAAATTATTGTCATCACGAGACACCTCATCAAATAACCACCACGTATACACACATTGTATATACTCCTAAACTCCATAAACCCGTATTATTACCCCTATACAACGCACTTCAACTGCACATTTCCGCGAAACTATATATAAAACACCGCACACGCGGCACGATCGAAATACTATCATATACACCGAAAACTCTCCATAAACTTAACCATAAATCCCATCGCTTCCGGTCCACTATATACTCCTCATCGCGGCTTTAACGAAACACATCCGATCGCGAAAACCTTTTGAAGCCTCTCTTTTTCCTCTTACAAACATTCCTTCGTATATATGTATGCAATAATACCTTTTTAACCTCTTTTTATATATATACGTACAGGTTCAATAAATTTCGCCTCTCCTTCGTATGTACATACATATATATATATACCCGGGGCAAGAAAGACGCGTCTCGCGTCGTCCTATAGCCATATAGCGCGTCAAGTGCGCGCATACGCAGCTGAATTATAAATAGATCGCGCGGTTGAACTGCTACGCGCAGCAAGCGCGGAGTGTATTCGGGAAAATTTGTTGGACTATAATAACCGTTCTCGAAAATACATTATACACATAACGCGCGTGTGTGTGTGTGTGGCGATGAAAGTATATAAGAGAGTGTATTTATCCGAAGAGCGTTTTTTTTTTTGGAAGTTGGAAGGGAAAATTAATGGATAATGGTGTGTTTTAAGGAAAGTGGATTGGATTAGGTGGAGTATAATGAGTCGGAATATATATGATGTCTTGGTGTGAGGAGGATTCAGTGATCTTTGTTATGTGTATGTATGTTAGTTTTCTTTATACGAGGTATATATAATGCATGAGCAATATATAAACGTATTTTAAGTATATGATGATGTCGTACGTGTAGTATATATTTAGCGCGAACGAAGAAGAGCGTTGTTTCCTTGTAAAACTGGAAAAATTGGAAAGATTTTAAATCACGCGTGGTGTATAATTTCAAGATTGTTATTGTAACCTTGACGTGAAAAGTTCTATGAAACAGTATGAGAAGCGCGACGACATCGTCGTCGGAACTTGAATTCCATCTTACACTTTCGGAGAATTTCACGAAGAATTTTTACACTGACGCTCGCGGGGCGCAGCAACGTCGTCGTTTGCTAATTTAAGATATGCCGCGCGCTCACTCGCACAGAAGAGTGAAATTCTCTTGCATTTTCAAGGAGATTCCGGATAAATTTGAATATAAAACTTTCTATAGATAAACTCAAAAGAGAGACACACTCGGAAAAAGACCTTCTCTCTCGTGTAACTGTCGCAGGTATATAGTTCTATATAGCAATTAGCTTAAAGCTATTTTGAAATACTTAAACGCGTTAAAATAACGTATAATGTTAAGATAAATATGTAGAGCGTGCGCGCGATGAATAGCAAAATATATGTCATCGACGCGGTCGCAGCCACGCGACCCAACCCAAACAAACGCGAAGCGGTACAAAGAAGAAGAATAACACACATACACATACATATATTCATTCTCCCAGAGTTTATTTTCACCTCTCGCATATAAATATTTATACTCAAAATCAATTCCACATATATATATATATATATATATATATATATATATATATATATATACCCAAACAATCCTCCTCCTCCTCCTCCTCCTAATAAACCTCTATATACAATGTATATCTTCTCTCTCTTTCTCAAAAAAAAAAAAAGAGAAAAAAAAACTTTCACCGCTTTGTGTACAACTCGTATAGCGCAGCGCAACGAAGAAACCTATCCTTACGACCCGGTAGCTATACGTACGTTAAGCTCGCGCATTAAAACGCCGACAAATATCCTCTCATCGCGCGCGCGCGCACTTGATCCGCGAGCCGTTTCCAATTTCCCTATATATGCTCTTTGCGTATATGTATAGTGGCGGCAGACGTGAAACCCGCAACACACTGCCGCCGCCGCCGCGCCGTCGCGGCGCGCACCGCTTATAACATATATATATAAGCGATCTCACCTTCTGTTAATTCCCCGCGCGTTGTGGCTCTAATCTCGCGTATATATGTGTGTGTATCAAAACGCGTGCACTGCTGCTATACGCGAACTTTCTAAAGGCGGATATATATGGATGTATATGTATATATAATGTGTATATGTACGTATTATAGTACCGGAGAGGCGCCTTTAAGCGGATGTTTATCTTTTTTTTTTGTCGGCGCTTGCGCGTGGATGTGTATAAGCGCCGAGGAAGGGATTTTTTTTTTGCTAAGAGTGTGAGCTTTTCGCAGCTGCTGCTGCTGCAGCATGCGGTGTGCATGTGTGATGGGTAGGTATATAGATGTATGTATATATATATATAGTGTGGTGTGAAGTTGAGAAAGGGTGCGAAACTCGTCGACGTCGTCGTTGTTGCAGCGAGTTATTGATTTTGGAGTTTCGCGAGGGAGGCAGCAAACGAGAATACGGAGTTTGACAGGATGGAAATTGCGGTTGGAAGTGCATATATATATATATATATATATTAGAATTCGGTGGGATCGATGGTATTTTGAAAAATAGATGCTTTTTTTTTGAATGATGCGTAAAGTTGCGGAATAGTATTAAGTATAGTATTTGTATAGTTAATTGGCTATATTTTCGTAAACTCGCTGTTCTTTGAAGAATAACGGATAATTGAAAACGGTAAAATGGTTAGGTTCTATTATATTGTATGAGAAAAACAAACTTTAATTTCCGTCATCGCTCAATATTTTTTTCACCTTTCTGATCCTTATTAATTTTTCTTTTTCTTTACCGTAAATTAATGAATTAGGAATGTATGAACACATTGATGTGTAAAAACGTAACAATAAATAACTAATTGGTTTTGAAATTGTGAAAAAAAGCAATAAACGAATACTTCATATATAAGGCAATAAATAAAAAAAAATAAAATTATAAAAAAATTATTGCTGTAAACCATAAACAAAAACAAATTTATTAAACCACCTTAATCAATGAATACTTCGAACACATGAAAAATTGAACGACCATCAACGATTACTACATATATACATAGTTAGCAAAAAAAAGAAATAGGTTACACAAGATAACGAAAAAATTCGATATATATATATATATATATATAGAAATAACCCAGTACAAACTACATAGAGGCTAGTAGCATACCCCAATAAAAATCAGCTTAAATTAAGCAACCTACTATAATACCATACACTCGATGGTACAATCTTTTACTCCGAGCTATTCGACGTCATAAAGATTAAGCCCTACATATACCTATATACTCTCGTAACGCAGTTAACTCAAGCATATATACATATACATACACACGCATACCGGATGTTACAGCTGCTGCTACTGCTGTTCCTATATACTAACTATATACGGGATAAAGGATTATGTCAGAGTTTATTTGTACTCGGGCCGAATTAATTACTTCTCGGTCTTGCCGCTTGTTTATCCACCATGGACTACTGTGTATAGTTATCAGGAAATACGCGTAGAGCAGCAACATCGCAGTATTTGTAACGTCTATTTGGAAATATATATAAAATTATAGCGAAATAGATTGTATGTGTATATGTATTTTTACTCTCTACCGGGAGAGATTCCAGACGCATTTTGTATTATATATATATACTACTCATAGGCTCGTAAATCACCTCTCGGCACATATACGCTGTTGCGCACGCGGTAAAACTAAAGGGAAAAATTATAAAGCTTTGTATATATGCTTTTTTTTGTCACGTTTCGAAAGTGAATAAGAGAGGAGAGAATTCAGTTTAGCAATACGTCGGGGGTTTAAGGAAATTGTTGTGAAAAATATTTCATTCCGAGTGCAGTGCGCGTATATATGGTTTTCTTTTTACGCGATCGTTGAGTAAAGAGCAAGAGAATGAGAGTAGTATATGCTTTGTCTAGCGGAAGAATGTACCATGCACAAAGGAATTTTCTGACGTGGTTAGAAACATTCGTCTGTTAAACATATTGAAAATTAGCGAAACGAATTCTCCTTGTGTATATATATATAGTATCACGGTAGCTGTCGAAACAAAAAATCCAACTCTCGGAACACTCGAATTACATCACATTAATCCTCTCTACACCACAGCAGAGAACCGTTAATTTATCCAACGTCGTCGTCTCGTCGCATCGCACGACAGCGAAAAAATAAAAAAACTGTGCGCCGCGCGCGATGAGAAATACATATATAATAATCCGTGCTTGATAGCCCCCGAAAAAAAATTATATATGAATCATCTTAGTCATCAGCTGTGTATAATACCGCGAACAGCTTGGACCTCTATATACTCTAATCAAAATTGATATATACAGTGTCGTCGTCGCAGAGAACAGCTATGCTGATTTATTATTGTACACTTTGGTCCACTGCAAGTTGTTTCTCTTTTTTTTTCTTTCGAAAGCTACTACTATAGAAACGGGTTACGAGCCCTCGATGAATATATATGCATACCTTGAAATCATTCTCTTTGCTAAACACGGCAGGAATAAAGATTTTACTTATATGGTTATATAGTTCCACGTATAGTATGTATATATTTATATAGATGCAAATCAACCTGCATCTCAATCACTTTCCCTGACAGAATTACCCCCGAACAACAATTATCCACTCGCCACCCTATATCATCGCAAACCAAAGACGACGCGGCTCTATATGAGTGATTCTCACAGCAAAAGTGTGCTCAGTTTTACATATATGCAATCTCCCTGGCCATCTAATAACCCCTTTTTTATCAAACGATAACGAACGTATCTGGTGATTATTAATTTCATGATATATCATATATTTTAGTTACTCGAGTTTCATTCTTGTAAAAAAGAATGTATATTTTTGCGAAAAAATTGAAGATTATAACACCATAAAATCTAATAAAATCTTCACGGTGTACTTTTGCAGAGAATCACACATATATATATATGCATACTCCTCCCTATAGCAATATCCACGTATATAGTATCCCTTGTTATACCTTCCTCTTCTTCTTCTCGCTTTCTTATATATACGCGACTAATTCGGTCTTCACTAACGCGCACGGCTCGTAACCTCCTCGTACCGTATAATATACGCTATTTCCACACACACTCTCTCGCGATAACTCCATGCGAAGGACTCGAAAATAGAGCGTAGCTGCAGTAGTAGCATCACCACACGGCGCCGTCCGCGTTCATATAGAGGTCCCTTGGTAAAGGGAGAAAATAGAGCTTACTACTACTACTACTACCGCTGCTGTTGGTGGTGATTCACTCGCTGAATAAACGCGCACGTGCTTTATGACGACGGCTCTTCTCTCTCTCTCTCGTATTTATCTCTCTCTCGCGTTCGTTTTTTAAGAGAGAGAGAGACTCTGTGACTCATAGGTGCGATGGAAACAAAAAGCTGCCGGCACCGTGCACGCGGCGGCTGCTGCTGCTGCTGATGCTACATCCCCTTGCGGATATCTCGAGAGACTGAGGGATACGGTACTGCTTTGTCTATATATATACGCGTCGTTTGATTTTTCGCGGGTGAAAATACTGTACTATACGTGTACGTGTGTGTTATACACACACACACGAGACCCATGAGCTCTCTTTGTCGCTCATGCTCTGCGTGTATATATAATTGCGCGAGCAATTTGTCGCGTTCGCGCGCGCGCGTGTGTATATCCATACACGTACATGCGTATTGTATACCGTATATTTTGAGAGGGTTGAACACGCGCAAGCTTGTTAGTTCTTTTTTTGTTTTTTTGTATCGAGACGCTGTTGAGACGTCGTCAGTGCGCGAATTGCTTATGTTGAAGAGAGAGAGAGAGAGAGAGGGGACGCAGAGAGAAAGCTTTTGTTTGGGTGCAGCGCGTGCGTTATATACACACACACACACACGCGTTTGATTTGACGCCCGCGGTTGATTGGAAACACGGCGGCGCCCCTACGGAGTTTGTAAATATATATATGTATAGGAGCGTGAGTGAGAGAATTATGCGTGTGGGTGTGAGTATATATATGTATGTGTGGAAGAGAACGTTCGTGATTGGAGATTGTGTAATTAATGAAGGGGTGAGAATACTTTGGTTGATGCTTCTTGAGGACGTTATTAATTTTCATATGTGCAGGATAAAGAGGTCGTCTCTCGCGCTATCCTTTGGTTGGGGTAATTGGGGGCGTTGGTTTTTCGGTTACATGTGCGTGTAGTTTTTTTTTTTAATTCGAATGTGTATGTATATATGTTTATTACGTGTTAAAGTGTACGAAAATTGGATGTGGTTAAGAGACACTAATATGGTTTTATGGAATTTGAATTTTTTTTTATGGTAAAAGAAGGGTCTTGGTAATTGTTAGTAATAGGAAGGATTTAACGTCGGTTAGGAAAGTTGAAGGTTGTTTTAGATTTTCTTGAATTTTTTTTTCATAAGTGTTATTTGTAACGAATCAATCGAATACACTTGGTTATAAAATTGAATTGATCAAGATTAAAGAAAAACTAGATAACGAAAAATACAAAAATATCTATACTAATTATTTATATACATAATTTATAATATTATATTTTATTATATTTTATTTTATATTTTATATAATATATTTATTAATAACCGTAAATTCGATTAATCTATATATACTATATTTAAATATATTCCAATCAATTACTTATACATCTACGAATTTTGAAAATTTCTTATCACCTCAATAACAAAATAACAAGCAACACTAATACCGGTTAATTAGCGATATATATAACGTAGCATCTAATTTATCTTTGATACCCTCTCAAATTACCTCTCTCTGGAGGCATATAATGGGTCGTTGAGCAACACGCGCTAAAACGATATCATCCCTGCGCGCGATATATACGAACACACTTAATCGTTCTTCGCCAACTTAGCGCCGTGGATAGTTTAGAAAATTAATTTCTTTTTTATATATATACGAACGAGGAAAGACACTATGGGTCTCTTTTATCTAAAGTAAACAAACTAAAATTAATTGAATTTAATATCTCTCTCGCGGTTCTTCTTTCTTTTTCCTTCCATCGGACCTGCACACGCTTAATATATATAATAAAACCCGATAGGTCATTAACACTTTTTATACATTATATGTACATCGTCTTCTCTCTTTACGATCGTTACTACTGCTATTACTGTCAATATACATATATATCTGTCGTCTCCTATAGCTATATACCGTCAAAGAAAACGCGCACTGATCGTGTCTGTCTATACACCTTAATTGGCTCATTACAGTCATTGCCGCCAGTCAGCTGTCATAACTTTTCGCCCCCCCGAGATAAATAAAATATATAAACCGCATATGCGCGAATAATAAACAATAACGAAATATAATCATACGAAGCATATAAACGCTGAAACAGCCTCCAATTCCGACCTTTTCCATCCATCAACTGCTTTGCTCTTTCGCTTACATAACGTTCATTTATCCTCTCGAATAAATATATATATATAAAAATCTTGCACACGAATCGTATATATACCTCGATTATCTCTCTTTCTCTCTCTCTCTCAATGCGAACCAATTTATCGATACACACATACATACACAGCGACACCTTTGACAGAGGTCTATATACGACTATATACTTTTTAACCGCGCGTATATATAACGTAGTATATATCGTCGCAGCGGATCTCACGCCAGTCTACGACGACGCCAATCTTATCGTACTCGTATAGCAACGACTATATATATATATATATGTGTGTTACGAAACGAAAATAACGTTGCGCAGGGAAGTAAGTATTAACGCTGCGCGCGCGACGGTTAAAAACGTCGCGTATATATATGCACTTAAGAAAGCCGGAAAGAATGGCGCGAGGGTGGAGAGAAAGAAAGTATATAAGAGAGTTTATAAAGAGTACATACGCGTGGGTATTTTAGTGCACGCGCGAGAGTAATAATAATTTTAGGTATGTATATATATATATGTGGTGTAGTATATGCTGTATACGAGGACGAAGAGATTATAACGCGGCGCGGTGTTTCTATTTTATATACCGCCTCGTGGTAGTCGCGTGTTTTCGTGCGATAAAGAGCTGCTCTACAAGCGCGTGTATTATATTAAGGCACCTGTGTTTTAATTTCGATAACCGCGCGGTGCTGTGTTGGGATATGACATCACTCGCGAATATATATACATATATAATTGTGTATTATACTCTACGATAAAAATCACCTCGCGCACGCGGCGGTCTATACATATTCTCGCGTGAAGTTGAGCGGTATATAAGGAAAAAGAAAAACGAGCGATATAACAACGAACGTATACGAATGTGTGTATATACGTATATACGTATATATAGAAATAAGAAGAAAACTGAATGAAAGAAAGAAAGAAAGAAAAGACGTCGGCTCTCTCTCTGCATATCAACGATAAGTCACGAGTACTTTTTCCTTCGGCAGTTAGTATACATATATATATACATATACGACGCGCGCGTGGGTACGAGTCACGAGGAACGTGACAGACGCCGTTTATGATTTCTTATCTCTCTCTCGCACGGTATATAGTATAGAGTAGCTTTTCCGTTTTCTCGACTCTCGCTGCTGCTTCATACACACACACACATACATCACGCGGAATATCGGTATTATATACGCGATTTTCTTGACGTGGGTGACAATGTTAGAGACAATTACGTAAGGATATATACGATGGGATGAGTCAGGAATGTGCATTAGAGTACTATATAAATCGTTGAAAGTCGTTCGCGGTATTTCTATTATAGATCTATATATGAGGATATAACGCGTGTGCGGATATCGCCATGCGTGCGGTTATATATAATTTATAGAGAAGCGAACGTTGGTAATGATGATGATGATGATGATGCGGCGATGAGAATTAACGAGAGAGAGAGAGAGAGAGAAACGATCGTCGACTTATCGTTAAAGCTCTTCCTGACTGCAATGAAGTTCTTGGAACATGTATATATATACGTGTCTCGCGGCATGCATAAACGCGATCTCTCGTTTTCAAGAATTCTCTCGGTATTACATAGTGTTGTAATCTTTCTTTTTATCGTATACATATCGCGTGTATACGTGAGGTAGCCGAAATTTTCTATATATACGTGGATATATAAAGAGAAAAAAGTGAAATTCAGAATACCGCGGTAATAAACGCACGTAGACGCGCTACACAATACGTGTCGGGTCGGTATATATGTATAACCTGTTGCGCCACACACACACACACACACACACACGCCAACGGTAATAATCTGTCATTCCCTCATTATCTTTGTTTATCTCTCTCTTTCTCTATATATGTGCCGGTATACTCGCGTGTATAGACGACGACGTCGCGTTCTTTGTACTTACAAGGTTTTGCGTAACCCGCTTGAATTTTAGCGAACCGCAACTGTGCTGCCGTAATGTTATGTCAAGTGATAAGGAAAGTACCAGAGAGAGAGAGAGAGAGAGAGAGAGAGGAGAATAATTCAATTAAGCGGTTTCAAATGCATCATCAATATATACGATATATAGCTCGGTATATTCTTTCTTTGTTTATACTTTTCTTTCTTTGTCACGCGCTCGCTCGTGTTGCTTTCTACATATATATATATTCCTATAATATATACGTGCTGACAAACACCTAATCACACGCGTGTTATATACGCACGTGACCAAACATAAACATGATCCTCACACAAAGAAATATATAGTATTTACTCATTTACCTTCGTATATACATTGAAGAAAAAAAAACGGACAACGCATTTTCATCTTCTCTAAAAATACCGCATATCTTTATCCCGCGTCTCCTATCATCTCCCCCCCCCCTCTCTCTCTCTTTCTCTATATACCGCGCAGTGCGTCAACCCGTATATATATATACATACACATATACATACGCACGTGTATATAGCCACCAATTCATGCATATACACGCACACACGTATACACTCATTGATCGTTACTTAATTGCTCATTACGAGCGCGCGGCGCGGTGCGACAGCGTGTAATTTCCTATACGGAGTATATATAGTAGTAGCTATAGCTATATATATGTAGGCGATTTACGAGCGTCGCTGCGCGTGCGCGCATATACGTACAGTGCGTGTCATTATACACGCAACCGAACATATACAGCGCAGCATATGAGACACCACGGCGGCCTTTGCTTTCGGCGCGGCCGTTGTTTTTTCGCATTCCATGGAATTATCGACGCTTGAACTTGGACGAGGTCACGTATATATATGATGTTGTAGTAGTATAATGGGGGTTGATGCGTTTTGGGTTGTAATATTAGTGAACGCATGCGTGTGCGCGAGAGGATTTTACCTGCGTCGTGTGTATATATGTGTGGGTAAGGGTGGAAGGATGTTTTGACTATACGTAGGGTTTGAGGAATTTTTAAAGATAACAACAGGGCTGTTGTCCTTAAAGAGGATTATGAGGATTATGAGGTTTCTTTCAGGTTAAGAGAGTTATTTTATATATATATATTGCCGTTGCTGCGACAAGGGAAATAATAAAATTCTTTTTTCTTTTTGTTTTTATATTTTTTTTTAATGCGAGGTAAGATAAGGCTTATCGAGCGGATATTCTTAGAAGCGAAGTGAATTTTTACATTTGCACTTGATTATTTTATTACATCTATATATATATCAGAATGCGCGTAGCAGCAGCAGCAACAGCGATTGCGCAATTAAAAATCCAGTTTTTCGCGTAAAAATAGTTGCGAGTTTCTCTCTGCGCAAACAGGATGTAACGTACTCGAGAAATGATACTTTAGAATTTGTTGTACGAGAAATAGACGAGTATATATATATATATTTATATATGTACAGAAGTTATCGTTTTGCACGGTCTAAATATAGAAATGCGAAATTTATTTATATACGTATATAAACAGGCCAGTAAAAGGCGTATTTGCGTGTATATACGTAGAGCAATAATTAACAGTGTTTGTGACACGTGAATTATATCGATTATTATTATGTACACGGTAAACCTTCCAATATCTATACGGTGTGTCGCTTTATTATTATATGGTTTCGGACGGCGAGAGAGGCTACCGTAATTCAATATCGTCGCTTATGGCGCAGAGACCTCGTACAGCTTATGTAGTTATAACCACGGTGTGGTGACATATACCAAAATTAATATTGGCCGAATTGGCATTAACACGTATAAAGTGTATAACGTTACATGCATATAGCAGGTGGGTAATTAAGTAAAAAGTAATAAAAGAAAAGAAAAAAATATTAGAGGTACGCGGAAAAAATAAAATAGTAAAATCAACCGTTTTAGCGAAGTTGTTTTAGTAATTCCGTTCTTCTGAAGAATGGAAATTCACTACTCTTCACTAATGGGGATTTTACTTTTTAAGAATGGAGATTTTACATTTCAAAATAAACATTCATTCTACCGACATTTTTTTAAAGTAAAACCAACTTGCCACTTTAGAGTCAAATCGGCAACCATCGGAAATATATATAATTTCCAGATTATTTTTTGTTCCGTGTCCAATTCCGACGCTTCAATAAAAACAGTCAACCTACAACCAAACAATTATACCGCAACCTAATATAAATTTCTATCCCAATAAAATTATATATACCCATACACGAAGAAGAGTATATTAGAGTTTATTAGAATTATAGTAAATTTTACTAGGAAAACTGGTAATTTTTGTGATTTTAGCCGTCTGTTCCTTAATTACTAAACCCCACTGGTACAATTTCCTAGGAAATTTCTCTCCGTGTAGCTAACCCATGACCAACCAAAAATAATAGCATACACGTTTTCTAAACCACGCGCACACATCTTAATAAACCTATATACACACACACACCGAATTTCCTCGATGATAACGACCGTCGACTTCCCAAGAGCCAACCGAGAGAGCTCTCAATATAATCGTTGACAATCGCAATCTCATCTCATCTAACCGTCACACACACTGCGCGTTCCCAATAAAATTCACCAATACATATATATATATATATACATACGTACACGTAAACTGCGCAGACTCGCTAAATCCGGATCGGCGGCGTTGCTGCAATTTTATCTAATCATCTCGTAACTGCTGCTATATAGCCGCTCCTATATACATATACTCCTGTCGCCGTCTCCCTGCAGGTATATATATATATATAACGTGCATGGCCGCGATTTCCCGCCCGTTTATACCAGTACGTATATACGTATATACATATACGATATAAAAAATATATGTATATATATATCGCGCGCGAGTATATGCTTTTCTACTCTATTTATCCTAAAACGAAAGCGTGCGCATTCCCCGTCAGTGTGTGTATATATATACTACACATATACGTACTAATAAGAATCCCAGGAATTTCTCCAACAAGCCCAGTTTTCTCCCTCGTCGCGTGTGTATATACTCGCCGATACTATCTCGTCTCTCCGCGTTACTCTTTCTCTCTCTACATGTCCCTTTTATCATCATCGTACACACACATATATATATACACAAGCGCAGAATTATCGTCGCTACAGAGTCACTCGTCGCCGTCTCACCTCAATCCTTGAAACTCTTATAATCTCGCGTGATTGCAATCGCACGGCGGCAACACCACGAGCGAGTAAACTCAATGATGTATATATATATATATATATATATATGTATAATATGAAATTCGCACTCGTGTATATATAACGCACATTATATGTATATATATCATATGCGTTTATCAGTGGCGGAGAGGAAAAGTCACGAGTATATAGTGAAATTTCGGAGCGCATGTGATTCAAAGTTGATATACGCGCTGTTGTACGCACGTATACGTGTGAACGAACGTGTATATGTATATAAAAGAGTGTGGGTGTATATGATATGTATACATTCGGGTCGCGCCGACTTATTGTGCGCACACAACGACGTCGAGAGTCTTGGCAAATATCGATTGATACATAATATATACGTATACACACATTGTGTGTGGGAACGAGAGAAGAAAGCGATTGGCGTTCATGTGTAATTATCGATAATGTATGTACTATCACTAAGCTATATACACGATAAGATGTATACATATACATATATCTGTGTCTGAATATTCGATCGACATAATCAATTTTTATATAAAGAGACCGATAATTCGCTCGTCCGTTGTTTTTTTTTTCATTTCACCATTGCTAATTCTACACCGCGCGCGTACTTCAAAAAACCTCGACATATACTATATACACAAACGGTTAAACGGTATGTTACAGCTCACGTATACCGCGGAACCTTCGACTTCTAAAAGAAGCAGAGCGACACTTATATATATACATACATACTCTCCGCGCGATGATTTACAAACGGGTACGCGCGCGCGGTCACATAAAAAGAGAACTACAATACTCTATACGTATAGCTACAAATAAATCGTGACATAATAGAGAGAACTCACAGTATACAATTAAGAAGCGTCGTATATACATATACAGCATCATCTCGCACATCTTCCCTATATATTTTCATTCAAGTATTATATTAATCGCTTGTGCGAATTGTGCAATCTCGATCCCATTGAATAATAATGTCCCATCGGTACCGCAACGGTATAGCGATATATACATTAATAATCCTCCTCCTTCTTTTGGGTTCCCAAAGTAAACACACACAAATATATATATATATATATATATATGTGTGTGTGTGTGTGTGTGTGTGTGTGTGTGTGTGTGTGTGTGTGTGTGTGTGTGTGTGTGTGTGTGTGTGTGTGTGGGAGAGAGAACCAATTAGTATACACGTGAATTGCACGATTACCGCGCCAATAAACCTCTCGATAGTAATTGTTATAGCGGGTGGCGCTTGCGAAATGAAAATTTAATTAATGTAATAACTACAGAACCTCGTCTGTCCCAGATTTACACCTACAAAGCTGCCGATGAACATAAATAATAATAATAATAATAATATGTATAAATACTATATATGAAAAAACGGAAAAGCCTCTCGTCGTGTGTATAATGCTTATGTTGTACTTTATACGCACTCCGCCTACGCGCCTTTGATTTCCCAATGAAATCCAGCCACATCGTCGCGCGGCGTGTTGTGTTACAATGATATAATCTCTCTCTCTCGTAATCTGCGAGTAATGTCGCGTTACAACGATATATAAATTTTAAGAATTGGTCCATCGCCTGTTGTCCATCGCGGTCTATAACTTATTAGATATTGCAACATTACAATGTTTGTTTAAACCTCTATGTGCAACGTTTCGAATTCTCCTCATCTTTTTTTGTAAGAATAAAGGTGTGGAAGCGCCTCGCCTCATCGGCTTCCGTGAAAACCCATTACTAAATACCTGCGAGCGAATGCGTCGAACGATCCAGAAATATATATGTATGTACGCGCCTATCTAATCTTTATATATATATATTTGGCCACCGATTTCGGTAATCCCGTCGTCGAAGTCTCTCTGTGTCCCGTGCGTAGGCGTGTGTGTGTGTTTGTGCGATGACGACACAATATTCTTCGATCATGGTTTCGGCAGTCCAACCACAATCAACAGGTTATATAGCCGTGTGACTATATAATTTACCGAGTAATCGACGTGTGTACCATGAGTACTACTACTCACGTTATTTTTAACCGCCGCACACAGAGCCGTATATAAAAATCTATGCTTGTGTATGTATAATATGTATTTTATTCGCCGGTACGTTAATTCACCTCAACCTAAATTCTCCCCTCGCAGTGGTATATATATACTACTTTTAGTTTTCAAAATCATCTGTGGTGTGTATCTATCCGCAGCGCGGCTTTCGCAACAACGCTGCAGTGTGCAGGCCGCCGATCTTCACCTAAATTCCGCGACCTTTACGCTATACATATTATACACACATAGTATAACCAAATATTCGTTCTCTTTCCAACCAATCTCCTATATATACAACATATATATATTTCAATCGTGATATATACATATATACATACTAACACAACAATCAATGCTCGCTCCGTCGACTCCGCAGCATCCACTCTTCTTCTTCTTCTCCTCCTTCTTTGCACTTTTTTCACTCTCTCTTTCTCTCTCCTTCCTTCACTTCAAATACATAACACACCCAACACTACAACAACAGCAGCTCACTTCTCGGTCACTCGCGGTATATCACCTCAACAACATCATCACACATACGCACCTATATACAACACGCACTCGACGCGTACAGCACACACGGCACGGGAAAGCTGACTCTACCGAGCTATGTTCTATACTATAATACAGCCTTCGCGCGTGTGCTGCTGCTGCTGCCACTGCTGCGCGAGAGAGCAGCAACAGGTAGACACGCCGCTATGCGTGAGGCGCTGCGCGCGCGCGCCGCGGCCGCTCGCACTCCTTCGATGGAAACTCTCGCTCGCGTGTATAGCGGCGCGGCAGTGGTATGAGAGAACGGGATGACTTCTCTCGCTCTCGCACTCGCGCGCTAGGTTCATAGCTGCGCTTGCTTGCGTTGGTTGCTTGCCTGCCTGCCTGCCCCCCACTGTAGAGCAGCAGCGATCTTTTTCTTAAGAAAGAGAGAGAGAGAGAGAGCCCCTTTTACGCTAGCAACTGGATGCTGTATATGGCGCTGTGGATGCTAGATGCTGCTGCTATACTGCTACGATGGGTTTTGTTTTTTGTTTTTTTCTTTAAAGCGGGGTTGTTTTTATACGGGACGAGAGATAGCTCCGATATGGTTGTATTCCGTGTTGGCTGCGTGTTGTTGTGTGTGTGTGGTGGATATACTGGGTTGTTGTATACGTGTCGTTTGAACTTTTTGTTTTTTTTCTATTGGCTACGATAGGTATACGAGTGTAGTTTTGGAGATGGGTAATACGTGAACGTGTTAGATGACACGTAAAGAATTTGATGATGCGAGACGAGAGCGATGCTTTTGTATACGGTGAACCTTGGTTCGGCAGTGAAAAGAGGAGTCATCGCATTTCGATTATAAGAAAAATAATTTGTATAGTTTCTTATA
>JAWWEQ010046078.1:0-16672 GCA_035583055.1 Torymus tubicola | reverse complement strand
CAACAGTTCCGGGCCGGATCGGTGAGAGCCGTGGAAGCTACATCGTGGTTGTGTGCCCGGTGTAATGGAGGTGGGAGCTTAGTAGGTATTCTCCTTCCAGGCTCGCCGCCCTCCTCAAGGACGGAAAGGCTGGAAGGACCGCGCCCTACACACGGGGTATTGAGGCCCGCATGCCTCCCTCAAGGTGCGTAAAACGCATTCTCCAACTCCACGGATAAAAAAAAATAATAATAATAATAATAATAATAATAATAAATCCATTTAAACAATTACATTTTACATATATCTACTAATGCTGGATATAAAAATAGGTAATTTCAGGTCAACTGATCAAGGTAAAAATCTTAAAATTGCTCAAAATTTGTAGACACTTATGAAAAAAACATGTTCCTAAATTTTTAGAGCAATATTTTAATAATTACAAAAATTATTGCATAACAAAAATTGTTCTTTTTTCGAATTTTTGGTGAAAACTCAACTTTTGCCATTTTTTTACTCAAAATCCTGAAACATTTTGTATAGGATATTGATTGGGAAAAAATTTGCATTTTACTTCTAGAATGTAGTCATATTTTGTTTATAACACTTTTTGAAAGTCTCTAATTAGCTGCTTTTCAGGGTAACTTTATCAAAAAAAGGCTGTGCTACGTATGAATATTTTTTGTTCGACAAATTTTTTTCTGATTCTGTATTGTAAACCCTTCAACATATTTTTAAAAGTTGTAAAAATAGTGAGAAAACCCTGTTTTTTATATAACTAGCGGATTCAAAATTACTTATTACTGACTTTCATGTGTTTATTCCACAGAATTTTGTTTCTATGCTGCTTCTTCAATAGAGTATGATTATATTTTACACCACAGCTCTAAAATATAATCATAAAAACTATTCATTGCATTAATAATATCAAACTATTTCAGGTAGCACGTACAACACATTGCAATAACTTGTTTCTTGACAAATTCATTCTCTATACTACTTATAAATGTATAATTGTTTTTTAGACAGTATCTAAAGTATCAATTTAACTAATTAAAAGTGTAAAAACTATAAAATTATGTATAAGTACAATAGTTAAGGTCATGATGTTATAATAATAAAGAATAAATCACTATAACATGTTTATTCTTTCATATGATTTAATACGTGATTAAACACGTGACAAAACACATGATTAACAACGTGTTTTTTCACATATTAAATCACGTGTTAAATCACATGCCAAATCGGTTCGAAAAAATCAAGTTATTTATCATGTGATTAAACACATGATTTAACATGCGAAAAAACACGTGTTTATTCATATGATTAATTACGTGGTTTTTCACATGTTAAATCACATGTTTATCATGTGATTAATCACGTGAATATTTTCAGTGGGGTTATTACTTATACTTCGCTTCCATATCAATATTGAAGTTTGCAATAAGATTGAATCTATAAAATATTTATTCAAATACTTTTAGAAAGGTCCAGATACAGCCATAATTTGTTTAACCCCTTGACTGGCAGGGCTTTTGTAACTTTTCGTGCCAAAACTGGTAGCTACAAAAACTCAGTCTAGTTATGGGAAAACTATGTTTCTAGGGGTTTTTGTAGTCGCTGAATGCATTTTAAAGGTTATTTGAATTTTTGTGATTCTGATGTCAGATTTGGCTTGAGCGACCTCAAAAACTATAGTGTACCGAGTTTCGTCCAAATTTATTGAGAATTATGAAAGTAATTTAAATATACGCATATATGATACACTGCCAGTTTTGGCACTATTTTTTTATACATATATGATACACTGCCAGTCAAGGGGTTAAGTAATTCAGAAAATACAATTAAAGATAATGTAGATATTATGATGAAATAGAGCTATATGTATCTACAAGGTATATATGTCCTCCAGAGGCAATATACCGAATTTATAAGTTTAAATTACATGATCAATCACATGTTATATATAGATTAATTGTCCATCTTAAAGATGAGCAGTATATATATTTTAAGCATGGTTTTGTGAAAGAAATGATCAATAAAAATCTTGGTACAACATTAATGGCATGGTTTGACTTAAATAGCAATGACCATGTTGCAAAACAATCCGAGAAAAAAAGTTTGGAAACCAATTTTAAATAGTATATACTTTGTCAATCCTAAGGACCGAAACCGTTTTTCTTTGAGATTACATTTGTTACATGTTGGTGGCGCAAGGTGTTTCGAAGATTTAAGAACTGTTGACACCAAATTTTACCGACGTTTTATGAGACAATTTTTTAGTTTCATTTTGATTTTTCATAATCCTATTAATGCACGACAGTTATAAGATACATATAAACTGTATTTTATAAATCCAAAAAATACATGAAATAATTGCTGAAAGGAATGAATTAAAATTAATTAACAATACATTATCACTACATGGTTTTTCATTACAAGATTTTGGATTACCAAATATGTCTAATGAATTAATGGAATATAATGATAATGATGACATAGAAGATGACATATGTCCTCATAATCTTATTAGTAAAAAAAAATTCATTCATTAAATGATTGTCGGAAATGCATCAAAATATATATAAAGTTAAAGCCTGTCAATTTATCAAATTTTGTTGCTTAATTTTAAACTTTCTTAACTTCTGATATATTTAATATTTTTTAATTTGGAAAAAATAACGTCAAACTTGTAATCTCCAGTTTTATCTTCTTTTTTTACTATTATATATAAGGATTTTCTGGCTTAACCAATAAACAAATAAAACAGAACATTTTTTCAGTATTTCTTTCATATACAGCTAAACCTGTCGATAACTCAAGTTTATCAAAGCGTTGCGGTCTAATATTCTAGCATTCTTCATCTTTTAGCATCTAAAAACATACCTCAAAGTTTGAGCAAAATCCGTGATCCGAAGTGGCAAATACAAAGCAGATTTTTTAAGAAATAATGTAATGAAATGACAAATATTTATACGAAAAACATTGTCTATGAAGAAATTTTTTATAACATCTAACTATTGTAACACGACAATTTTATTCCCCTATGCCGATTTATTAGACTCGCCCTGAGGGCTAAATTTATCACGAATTCGCGTCTATTATTTTTCCTCTCAAGTCACTCTAACAATTTCCCGGCACAAGTTCACGACCGATTTATGGTTAATGGGCGCCTAGTCGCGACGGCACGGTACTCCGGCTACTCTCGGCTCAGACTCTGATGATCTCTCGGCGTTGGTTCGTTACCGACGGACGACCTGGGGACAGTCGCAACCCGCGGAGGCACTTTCCTGCAACCTACACGAAAATTACACGCAACTAATAGGTTGGACGCAACACACACATATACGGGTGAAGGCAAGAAAAAACAATATCGCACATGTAAATTTCGCAAAAAAAATGGACACTGCTTTATTAATTCAACTACACTAACTCAATCCCGCATCGCTCAATTTCCAGCACTAACACTCTCTTTGGCTAACATGCACGCACTCTACAATGGCCGCGATCACGGCTCACGGCGCGGAGAGAGAGAACGCGCACCTCTAGCTGAAAAGGAAAAGGCTCGTCGGGGAGCGAACTATGGCTCGCCGATACTAAGAGATTTGACTCACCCAACTCTAGTTGTCACGTCGCACTTCCTCGATCACTTCCTTCTTCTTCATCTCTTACGTCACTTTCTGTCTCTCTCTAACTAATTAGTCCTACTGGCACTCTAATTCCCTTTTGTTTCGTGCAGCACTAATTGTCGCTTTCGTCACCCTCTTCCTGTTCGAAGCACCTATCAGGCGCGAGAAAGAATGCCGATCGACGCTCTAATTCGTCGGCTAACTCCGTCATCTGTGATTATCTTAATAACTAATTAAATATGTGATAAGGCACAATCAACTATTGTCTCTCCCGAAACCTGCTACTACTGCACCTGAAAGAAAGTTTTATTAGTACTCCTAGAACTTCTCAGTTTGGCACGGTCGCGTGCGGTGGTAGAGGGCTTGGTGGTCTCTAATGCTGGGGGCTCGCGTTCGCGTGACGCGGGGGCACGTAGCGCTTTAGGTCGCTAACGTGAACCTTCGCATTCCGCTTACTCCCGTCCATCCGTAACATTTATACGCTCGGAGATAACTTTTCCACGATCTCATACGGCCCTTCGCGCCTCGGCGCGAGTTTCGCGGAAAACCCCTGTAACGCGTTCGACAAGGCATGGACCCGGCGCATGACTTCATCTCCCACTCTAAACTCTACGGCTCTTCTACCTCTATCGTAATACCGGCGCTTTCTCTCGTTACTCTTGTCGATATTTTGTGCCACTGATCCTTTAGTGCGTCAAGTCTTTTCACTCTATCTTTCCAAACGTCAGGATCTAGGCGAAAAAGGTGTTGGCTCGGCTCCATTTCTCTTCTTAGGCTCTTTACTGGTCTCGGATGTCGTCCATAATTCAGGAATGCTGGCGTTGTTTTTAGGCTCTCTTGCAACGCTGTATTGATAGCATGCCTAAATTCGTGTAGGTGAGCATCCCATCCACGATGATTTCCCTCCACAAATGTCGCTATCATCGTTTTGAGCGTTCGGTTACTTCGCTGTACCGGATTGGCTTGTGGATGATATGGCGGCGTTATCACGTACTGAATTCCATACTCCTCCAACATCTGTCAGAAAATACAACAGCTTCTCCCATCGAAAGAGTATCAACTCTTCCAAGACACGCACAACGGCATTTCCGTCCGCTTTTCTCAGTGATTTTAATTCTAACCAGCGAGTAAGAAGGTCCTGGAATACGTACCGATACTGGTTTGTACTCTTCGGCAGCTCAATCATGTCTGCAGCTACCACACTCCACGGGCGCTCAACTATTCTCTTTCCCATCAACCCCTGAGACCCAAGTTGCGAACTTTTGAATCGCTGGCACTCGGCACAGGTCTGCATGAAATAGTACACGTCACGATACAGACCTGGCCAAAAATATTCTCGCGCAACACGGTCATAGGTTTTGGCTATACCTAAGTGACCCGCAGAGGTCAGACAATGACCGTCTACCAGCACTCGTTCTCTACGCTCTAATGGCACAACTAGTCTGCGTCCTTCTCCTCCATCGGTTGTTGGATCGATGAGCGGATCTCTCTTGAATTTATACAGTAATCCATCTTCTATTTTCCACTCGGGGTACTTCTGTGGGGCCTGTGTCACGTCACTCAGCTTCGTGGGGTACCACTGGTCATTGACTTCGTCACACAATGCTATTTCGGCATCTTCATTTTCAAACTTCCGCGAAAGGGCGTCTGGCACTTTATGTATCGAGCCTTTCCTATGCACAAAGTCAAATGTCTACTGTTGTAACTCTAAGGCCCATCTCGCTAGTCTCCCTGTTGGCTCTTTTAGGGTACGTAACCACTTTAAGGCACTGTGGTCTGTTGTCGCTGTGAATTCGTACCCTTCGAGGTACAGTCTCAACTTCTTTACGGCCCAAATCAGCGCTAGGCATTCTCTCTTTCGTCATATAATTTCTCTCGGCTGGCTTGAGTACACGACTAATATACACGATCGGGTGCTCTCCGTCATCATGTTCTTGCGCTAATACAGCTCCTATGGCTGTGCCACTGGCGTCACATTGTACGAAGAATGGCTTGCTGAAGTCAGGCCTCGTGAGCACAGGCGCAGTGGTTAATACCTTTTTCAGCTCCTCAAACGCTTCTTGTTGTTCGTCACCCCACGTCCATCTTTGATTATTCCTTTGTAACTTGACTAATGGCACCTTCATCTCGTCAGAATTCGGAATGAATCTCTCATACCATCCGAAAATGCCGAGAAATCCTCGCAGTTGGCGCAAATTTGTAGGCTTCGGGTAGTTTAGGAGGGCTTTAATACGCTCTGGGTCCGGGCCAAGCCCCTCTTAGTCTAACACAAAGCCCAAGTATGTCACTCTTGAACAGCAAAACTCACACTTCTTTCTGTTGATTTTCAGCCTAGCGTCTACTAACTTCTTCAGCACGATCTCGATCCATTTTAGATGCTCTTCTAATGTCTCTGTGGCTACAATGATGTCGTCTAAATATCCGAAGACGTATGGCTCGAACTCTGACCCTAGTAGCGCGTCTGTAAGGTGTTGAAACGTCATAGGCGCGTTAGTGAGCCCAAAAGGCATCCTCGTAAATTGTCACAGCCCCGATCCTGGCACTGCAAAGGCAGTGTATTTCTTGCTCTCCGGCGCCATCGGTATCTGATGATAGGCAGCTTTTAGGTCGATCTTAGACAAATATCTGGCTCCTCTTAACTTATCTAAGATCGAGTCCATATTTGGCAACGGATATGCATCCTTTTTCGTCACTTTGTTTAGTGGCCTATAGTCTACGCAAGGGCGATACGTGCCATCTCTCTTGCTTAGCAGTACTGGCGCACTACAGCAGTCACTGGCCGACCGCTATATAATCCCCTCGGCACTCATTTTTCTTACTTCTTCTTGCGCGATGCTATGGCGCGGCTTCTCCTTGATAGGCGTTGGATCTGTCACGTGGATGTGATGTTCTGTCAAATCCGTCAGCCCTGGCTCGTATTGCGCTGACTCTAGAATTTTCTCTACTAACTTATCCACTTTTTCTCTCTCTCCGTCACGCATTTCTGAGATTCCGGCACACTCCGCATACACGGCACGGTCACCTTCTGTCTTGTAAGGTGCTAGCGATACCCAACACCCTTCATTGTCGCGCCACAAGCCTTGCGCAGGCCACACTTCGAAATTGAATTTCTCGAAGAAGTCCATCCCGAGTATCATATCATGATCTCGTCTCGGATGGCTTTCAACAGGAATGTCTCGACTCTTCCGTCTATTTCCAGGCTCACTCGCAACTCTCCTAAAATTCGATTTATGACACCTGTCACGCTTTTCACGGCAGTTGTCGCCAGTAGAAGTCGACTGGTGTAACGATCAATCTCGTGGACCTGAGATACCATGGCTCCGCAGTCGAGTAAGGCTCGATAAGGCTCTCCTCCGAGGATAATCTCAATAAATGAACGATTATCGGCACTCATTTCGGCTACCTATTCATTCGCTGGCGTCTCTTAGTCCCTTTTACTCTCTTCACTATTTGATACACGCGCTTCGTCGCACGTTATGTCAACTGCTCTCTCCTGCTCTACCGGCTGGTGTACTCCACCCTCTCTCGGCGTTGCGACCATACTCTCGTCATAGCGGTTTGGCACGGCTTCAGCTGCTCGACAGGCTTTCCTCTCACCTGTGGCTACTGGCTCGGCTGCTAGCACGCTCTACTCCTCGTGGAAATTGTCACGTTGGGTGACATATGCTTCATCGCACACCACATTTTCCTCACTCTCCAGCTCTGCCGATTGGTGTACTCCACCCTCTCTCGGCGTTGTGACGATACTCTCGTCGTAGCGGCTTGGCACGGCATCAGCTGCTCGACAGGCTTGGCTATCACCTATGGCTACTGGCTCGTCTGCTAGCACGCTCTGCTCTCTCTCTCACAACCTGCTCTCATCACCATTTCTCTCTTCCTTTTTTCTTTCTTCATTTCTTCTGTCTTCTTCTCTTCACCCTTATGCTCTTCTCTCTTCTCTTCTTTCTTCGGCTCTTCTCTCTTTTCTTCTGCTCTCATCTTCACTTCCCTGTTTATTTTCCCTGTGGTTGGAATTGGGAGGGCAGTGGGCTGTTCTGGCCTCCCAATTGTCCGTTTCCCGGTTGGCTGCGCAGAGGGGCACAATTAGGGCACGTAGAAAACACGGCACCTTGGCGACCGCAAACTTGGCAGCTCACCAGCGCCGGTGGAAGAGGTGGTCGTAAGGGGCACTCTGAGGCCATGTGGCCCAGCTGACGGCACGAATAGCATTCTCTTCGTGGGCAACGGTTGGGTCTATGTCCCGTCTCTTCACACACGTAGCATGCTCCAATAAATCTCGACGATTCCTGACCAGCCTGACCGTTTACTGGAGGCTGTGCTGGTCCAGCTCTCGTCTCGTATCGTCCATTCCTCCTTGGCGCATTATAATTTTTCTTGTCATTATAATTATTTGGCTCGGAGGGTCTCTATTCAACTCTCACACTTTGTTGCTGCTGTGATGTCACTGACGGTGTTGGCGACGGCGCAGGCGTAGTCACAGCGGCTATCTCCTCCTTTTTATTCTCACTCTTTTTATTTTTATTTTTATTTTCCGTGCGTTTTTCTCTTTTCTCAGCTTCACTTTCAGACACTTCCTCGCCTTCTGCTATTTCCACAGCGGCTGCGACTCTTGTGACACGCTGTGTCTTTACAAAAGCGGCTCCCTGTAGTTTCATCTTTTCTCGAGGCTTTGGTGGTACATGGCGGCGATCTAATTCTCTTCGTCTCTCTAATGGGATCCCGTGCTCCTTAATGGTTTCTAACGTTCTTACTTTCACATTGGCTAGTTCTTCTCTATACTCTGGCAAGATATTTCTATACACGATTTTTACGAGTTTTCTCTCGGACGACGGGCGCTTCAGATGTTTGGCGATGTATTTAATGCACAGCAAATAATTCGCTATACTCTCGCCTTTAGCTTACGTTCTGGCTCTTAGTTCTTCCTTTACATCGGAAGTATCCAATTCTCCGATGAATTGCTGGCGAAACTCTCGTTTGAACTCTGACCACGTGGTCATTTCGTCTTGCGACGTGAGATACCAGCGTAAGGCCCCTTTCGAGAGTATGCTGGGCAACGCATGTAAGATCTCTTGATCTGTCAAATGTGATCTTTTTCTCCATGCACATAACATGGTAAGAAATTCTTCTGGCCCTTCTCGCTCTTCGCCCGAAAATTGGATACGCCACGCTTGCAGCTCTCTTCTACATTTCCAATCTCTATTGGTACCGCTGGTTCGGCACACACGCCTATGTCGTGTTGGACTACTGTCACTTTCGCTGGTACTTGTGGAGTCTCTTGGAGATGACGTGTCGACACTGGATGAGGGTTCTCGCCTACGCCGACTTTTCTGACTCCTTTTGTCTTTGCTCGCTTGTCCAGGCTTTGGCACATCTTCAAGTTGACCATGTGATCGAGTGTCCCGTTCGCTCTCGGCGATACAATGCGACCTTGGCTTCGTTAAACGCTCATCAACATAATGCTGTTGATAGACTTCCCCATCACCTTGTACACTCTCTCTACGGCTCACTGGCGGTGTATGCTGGACTCTAGACGTAGCGAGAAAGTCATCCTGGATGATTCTGCGCGGTGGCACAACGTCGTTTCGCCGGGGCGTTTGTCGCAGTTCAGAGGCCCGTTCATCGCCTGAACATGGCTCTGCATGTCTTGGCCCTCTCGACTATTTGCGTCTACTGGCGCTAAGAGCTGCTGTCACCTGCGTCAGTTTGGCACTAGCGTAGGCATCCATTTCTCGCTCTTCACTCGTTGTGCTCTCCGTTCGCCCATCCATTAGCATATAAACTCCTATTGACTGAGTGTGTCGCATCATCTGCTATGTGTGGCTCTGGGTCGCGTGAACAACCTGGCTGTGTTGTTACTGTCGCTTCGGCGCTCGAATTCGTAACACCGGCTCTACGCTCAGATATCGCGGCAAACCAGGCACTTGCACTCCTCTCTGTTGACTATTTGTCACCACAGTCACAGCGGTGACTATTGGTGCTGTTGTATATGCCACCGTGGACGTCATAATGTTCGATAAATCGGTGGTCGACGGTGTAGTTTGCGGCACTCCAATTATCTCATTTAATTGTTTCGCTTTCGCCTGTTCTTCACCGCGCACACCTGCTTGACCCGCTGTCTCTGTCTCGCTACCGCTGTGTCCGGATTTGGGCTTCCTTCCTCTACGCCCTTTCTTGATGACGATCGCTGACACTACATCTCCGTCTTCACACTGGCTGTCGCTGGAATAACCTTGTGGCTCATCTTCTTCATACCATGGCACACTGACATTTGGTATCCTGACCGCCCGGGCTTGTGCCCTTAATAATCGTTCTTGCCTTTTTTCATCGCTTCCTGACGTACTAGCCTGATAACTCCTCAGTTGTTCTTTTAATTGTCTTTTGGTTAATCGTAGAATAGCACGGTGCAGCCCTCTCACCTCCCGATACTTCAGCAATTCTTCCATGGCTGCCTTGTATTTCGTTGTCTCCATTGTTGTCCCTGTTGTCTCGCTATCTCTATCGGCTTGCAATAATTTTTAATTTCCGCTGTTAGTGGTTTACACCCGTTTCTCCCACGATTTTCGCGTTATTCGGATGGACGGTCGTAATTGAAAATACGAGGGTACACGCGTGTAGCCACAAAAGCGCAATTTTTATTCAAAAAGGGGGCATCGATTTTTCTCTAAATTGTCGATCTATGTGATTGCCGTAGTCCCTGTACTCAATATTTTTGTCTTTTGTACTCTATAAGTAGTATAGAGGCGATGAGGACGATGAGGACGACCAAGACGACGACGAACACGATGAGGACGACGAAGACGACGACGAACACGATGAGGACGACGAAGACGACGACGAGGACGATGAGGACAACGAGGACGATGATGGTAACAACGAGGATATCAAGGCTGAACAACGAAGGAATTAAGGCTGAGAATGCTGAGGACAACGAGGACGACGATGGTAACAACGAGGATATCAAGGCTGAGGACGAGGAAGTTTTCACATAAAAGCAGATAAGTTTTAATTATTTTGAAAATTATTTATTTTAAAAATCTCGAAAATTCTATTATGGAAATATCCCTTTGATATTTTCCACGAGAGAACTTTCGAGACTGTTCAATTTTTTTTTCTAACTCCTCCCTCTATCCCCTCCTCTTTATTATTTGCAGGTTCCAGGCTATCGACTCTTCACGAACCGCGAGTCCTTACCAATCAAATCGGTTCTCTCTCGCATTCCTGAAGATTCGATACCCTGACGCTAAAAGGGCGAGCAGCGAAGGACCAGTCATCAGTCATCATGTTTTTTGTGGAGGACAACGACTACAAGGAGCTCCAGCAACTGGCCAGCATAGTGGACCCTACCGGTGGTGGTGGAACGACGGCGAAGGCCCTGCAAGACCTCTTCGCAGCTATACAAGCTCCGGACGACGATGAAGAGGAGATGCAGCGATGGATCAAGGAGCAGAGGTCTGCAGCGTGGTTACCGCAGCCATCACCGCTACCGACATCGTCGTTGCTGCAGCCTCCATCGTCGTCGCTGCCGCCGTCATCGACGATGTCACTGCTGTCGATGCCGTCGTCGCTGCCACCGCACCCACCATCGCCATCACAGCACGAGCAAGTGTCGGTAAAACAATATTTTGAAACATTCTGCGAGGAGATAAATGAGGCTGAAGCAGTAAGTTTTATTTTTCAATTTATCTAAAATCTAAAATAAGCAATAATAAATGTAATATCTAAAATCTAAAATAAGCAATAATAAATGTAATAATTATTTTCTCTATATAGATGGAGATGTCGTCGATAGCACCACCAATGTCGCCGTCGCTGCTCTCGTCATTACTAGACCACCACCTCCACCACCCTCTTCACCACCGCTGCCATCATCACCGAGACCACCGCTACCATCGCTGCCGACGTCGGCGATGTTGCCATCACCGCTGCCGCCGCTACCGCCAATGCCGCCGCTGCCGCCTTCGTCGCCGTCGCTGATGCTGCCGCTACCACCGCTACCGCCGATGTCGCCATCATCGCTGCCATCGCTGCCGACGCCGTCCTCATCGCCGCTGCCGCCGATGTCATCCTGCTCGCCGTCGAAAATCCCGCTGCCACCAGGTTCACCTTCATCGTTGTCTCTGAAAAAAAGAAAAGTAAGTTAAATAATTATTAAAAATATATATTTTACAACTCTTCTTCAAGTTGTTAACAAATATTTATTCTTTTAGATTAGTCCATCAATACTTACGGTGGATGGAGAGAATATCGATATGAGTATACTAAGTAGACCCCCACCAAGGCCTATTTCACCGCTGCCTCCATCACCGCATAAGAGGCTGAAGGTGAGCAGGTACAGTTTTTAGTATTTCACTGAAATTCTTTTTTATTTTCTTATTAATTAATTTTAATATTTCATTTGTTTTAGAAAACCCGACACTCCATACATGTACCACCCACACGGGAGTGCGCGCGAAAGCAGTACTCAGAGCAGAAGAAGCCAGAGCAGCAGAAACGGCCAGAGCAGGAACAGCAAGAGGAGCAGAGGCAGCAGGAGCCGCTAGATGCCAGAATGCCACTGGCATTGATGAGACGGCCACCTCCGCTTCCCTGCATCGGGGAAGGGCTAGGTATGAAGTTAGCACTTTCATTCCTTTCTCCATACCATATGCCAATCCTCGACACTCTTCCTGCTCCTCATCCAGTTAGCGTCAGCCGCGACCAACAAGAAGTTCTCGAGGATTTATAGTCTCCGAATATCGGGCCGCATGGCTTAGAAAGCCGACAAGGCCATGTAAGGTGCCGACTGGCACTCGGCGTGCACCTCTATATCAGTTTTTATATTATTTTTTATAAGTGTTTATATTATTTAATTTTTATAAGTGTTTTGTGTATTATTTAATTTTTATGCATTATTTCTATTATTTATATAAGTATTATATTTAATTTTTATGTATTATTTTATATATTTTTTTAATAATAATTTTTTAATAATAATTTTAATTTGTTTACTTTTTTTAATTTAGTATGTGTTAGTGTGAGAGAATGTATGTAATATGAAATCTGTATAGGATGAGTGTGTAGGTGTATGCGAATGAGGTGTGAATGCGAGTGTGTATGTGCATGTGAGAGAGTATGTATGTAGTATAAATGTGTATAAGATGAAAGTGTATGCGAATGAGGTGTGGATGCGTGTGTGTATGTGAGAGAGAATGTATGTAATATAAATGTGTATAAGATGAAAGTGTATGCGAATGAGTGTGTAGGTGTGAATGAATGTAAAATGAAAACATGTGTTTGAATGAGCGTGTGGAGGTGTATGCGAATGACGTGTGAATGAATGTAAGATGAAAGTGTATGCGAATGGGTGTGTGTAAGACAAAAGTGTGTAAATGAAAGTGTCTGCGAATGAGTAAGTGTATATGATGGAAAATGTGTGAATGAATGTAAGATGAAAGTGTGTTTGCGGCCGTGCGTGCGTGCGTGATAAAAGTGAGTGAGCGTAGATTAATTATAAAAGAGAGAAAATAGTGAGAGCCCCAACCAACGCTCGCACCCATGAGGAACATCCATATATTTTCCCCTCTAAATTTTCTCTCTTTCATACTTTATTTATCAATTTATTTATTAAATATTAGATTACATTTTTTTATAATTATGTATGTATAGAATGTAATAGTTCTTTTATTAGCGGATTGGTTTCCGTTCGAGGCATTGGTGTAAGACCTAAGCAGCACTCCTCTTGACGATCACAGACATCCTTATTCTCCCAGGACATGTTAGGGGAGTCGTCGTGGGTATATACATTTTCCAACAGCCACCATCTCATAGAATCTGCATTCTTTATGGCGCAGTTTCGTTTTGAACAAAGCGGATGCTTTGGACATCTAATTTCTCCTCCTTGTGGATTTTTAACACTGGACATCAGAAATCCTCAATATTATTTACTAACCTAAGAAAAAATAATAAAAAATAATATAATTGTAATCAATGAAAAATATGTAAGAATCCTGTCTTTTAATACTTACTTTCCAGGAACATTTTTTCAATCCACTTTTTTTTCTCACACCCTTTTGCATGGATTGTCCTAGCGTTTTTGAGTTGGCATTGTAAAATTTCTATAAGCCAACTATATGGAAATATTCCAGATTCCCATGCAATTCCATGGTAATATTTTATAAGTCATTCGTTCACTTTCTTTTCTTGTGGAAGAAGCCTTTTCCATCGATAAGGTGGTTGGAAGTGATAGATGAATGGAATGGAATTTTCAGAGAGCTCGAGGATGGCTAGCTCCTTCACAACGAATAAGTTGGATGATCGCCTGAATCCTTGAACATCTACGATAAATTCCATGGTGTTGTGTGCTGATCTCTCTCTCTCTCTCTCTCTCTCTCTCTGTCTCTCTCTCTCTCTCTTTCTTGTGGTAGTGTTCGCTGACTGAAGGAGCTGTCGAATGTATTACTATCGCTGACGATTCGCCTTTTATAACCAAAATCGTCTCTCCCACTCCTTAAATTTTCACCCTTGCGGCTCTGGAAGCATCTCTCCCCTCTCTTCTGTTTTTCCCTTTTCGAAAATTCTCGAGCTCGGGGAGGCCTATATGAGGAGACGCTGTACCCGCTCGGTCTCATTCACTCATTCGACCAAGCAGGAGAAGCATCAAGAGCGCCTGCAGAGAGAGCCGTACACCAGGACTCGCTTCTAACGATGGAGGGGTTCAGGACTTGCTGTCGGCAGAGAAGCTATCCAGACCTTGTTGCTGTTGCTGCTCATCTGAAAGTTATTGACTGATGTGGAGCTTTGCTGATCATCTGTGAGTGCGAGCAGTCTTTTGTAGTGCAATTTTCTCTGGAAGATTCGTTCACCCCCACTCTCTCTGCTTCTCTTCGAATCTTCTGGGCCTGAAGGAGGATTATAAAGGAGACGTGCTGTCAGCTCAACTATTCACTTCAAGATTAAGCATGGAAGTTGTGGTTAGCGTTCAAGGATATTTATGTGATAATCCGTCACAGAATAGGATGTTCATCCCCAAGGAGATAGCCATTCTGAAAGTCGATGAAGATTCCAAACCCATAATTCTCCACCTCAAACCTCCTTATCCTTTAACGAAAATGGAGCAGACAATCGTGAACAGGTGTGAAATAGAGGTTCATGGAATACCATGGAATTCAGGACACATCCCATTCAATGACATGTTTCTTATGATAAAGAACAGCATCTTAGCTGATGCGAAAATCATTTATGTTCATGGAATGATTAATTATGAGTGGTTCAAGTTATTTTTCCCCTTTAAGTAAATAATTTGTAAAACTTTTTAAAAAATATAAATTTGTTCTATTTTAATTATGATTTATAGATTCATTTCTGATTTGGGAAATAAATGCCAACACCCAAAGGTATCGGGGGATATTTTCAGAGAGGTAGATGTCTCCTGTATAATACATAAAAATCATGATAATTTAGAATGTGCAGTGAGAAAGGTTGTGGCTCTGCGCAATTGGTTACTCCAGCATCGACGAGGGTATAGTAAACCACTAACCTTTTAGGGTGATAATAATATTGAAAATCGTAATGAGTATTATTACTTTGAGTAATAAATTTACGAAGGGGTAAAAAGACAGAGAGAAATCAATGGAGAGGAAAATTTTCTAGATTTTTCGGTGGATGAACCTCACAGGTTGGGAGCGATGGTTGGGGCTCCCCACGATTCTCTCTTTCTTTTATCTAGTCTGCGTACTTCTGGAAATTTCTTGAAATACCCCACTACCACCACCACCATCACCCTCATGATTGAAATATAAGGAGGCTTCGATCATAGGATAAATTACTTCACTGAAAGACATCGTGAGAGAACTATGTATCATCAAAGGCATTAAATCGGAACAGCCCGCTACTGTCAGCATAAAACGGGATCAGCTCAACAATAAGGTCTTAGTGAGGATGTCGACTATTGAGTATTACGATAACATAGTTAAATTGCTGCGAAAGTCATTAGAACATGTGAGTGACGTACGGAAATGCTGAATCTAGTGATATAAAACGCTGGAATAATTTGAATAGTAAGACTCTCGAAAATTTGGAGAAGTTCTGCAACATTATCGAGAGCTGAAAAGCAAAAGTGTCAAACGATAATGACACATCTGCTTACTATTAAAAATAAATTACAAACTTTATTGAAGACAGGTGGTGAGTTGAGACAGCAAACATCGTCGAGCATGCAAGAAAACGACAAAGGAGAGACTGTGAAATGGGACGTGATGCCATCAGCATTCATGAGACGTATAAAATCAGGCGTCATAAGTAATCTAGGCCACTTGAACATCATCTCATTTCTCAACGATGCTGAAACACTCTTTGAAATAAAAATTGAAGCAGCTCTCAAGGAACATATGGCACTGAAGGTTAACACAGAACTTGTGGCTGAGTATATAATTCAAAAGAGTGATTCGGTAGTGCTGAAGTTAAATATTTTAACACTGAAAGTGCTTCACTTTATGAGACAACAGACTTGAAAAAGTGGTTTAATCAACACGTGAGGCAAGCCATACAACGTGAAATGGAAAAGTTTCAAGAAAAGGGTTCTGGATAGAGTTTACGCCAAATTCTAAGTCTTGTTGTGAATATCAATAAGTTAAATCCGATGAAAGGGATTTCCTACATCCCACTATCAGACGAAATCAACAACAAGAGGGCATGTGTGAATGTACGAAACGATGATAAGCAGTGTTTCAAGTGGGTTATATTGTCTGCTCTTCATCCTCAAGAACGTAACACTGAGCGCTTGAGTTTGTACAAAAAATTTGAAGGTGAGCTTAATTTTCATGTAATAACATTTCCCGTAACATTAAAACAGATACATAAGTTTGAGAAACAAAATAACATCTCCATCAATGTATACATTCTGAAAAATATGGTAGTAAGTATGAGGTTTATGTCATGTTACTACTTTAAAAAAAGACCGTCATGTGAATTTACTTCTTGTGCAAAATTACTATATCGATGAGGATAATGAAGATGAAGACATGGATAATGAAAATCAATCACCAGAACCTAAAGTACACTACGTCTGGATTAAAAATCTGTCA
>JAWWEQ010046067.1:0-16673 GCA_035583055.1 Torymus tubicola | reverse complement strand
CATCTAGGTTACGGGGCGCGTAGCGCGCTATTCTAATTCTAGTAATTTAAAATTCTGACAAATTTATTTAAGATTCACTGGCTTTTATTCAACCACTTAGAATAAAAACACTTCACTCAAAGCAAACTACGCAGGTCTAAAACTCTGTGTGGGCCTCATGTTTAGTTTTTTTTTAATTTTCCTTCTCGGAAAGTATATTATTTCTCTTCTCTTCTTTATCTTCTCCAAGGGATAAGCAACCCGAATAAAATTTATGGCTTCTCTGTTTTTCGTCAAACACTGCATAGCTTATCTTAGCGAGGAAAGCGTGGGACATAAATTTTAATTTCTCCGTTTAGAAATAGAAAAACATGTGCGTTTTATTTCAACAGGAAATTTTCCGTTTCAAAGCATTTTAAAATAAAATTTAATGAGTAAAAGATAAATTATTAATACTATAGACCGCTTAATTCTATTCATAATAAGATAAACTCCATCCATCAAAATTGTACTGCAACTATAATTAAATGTGCACATTTATCAATACGAGACTATTCAGGTAGAAATCTCTAACGCAGACGCTTCGCTATCTTGCGGGAATCTCTCACCAAAACCTAAATGAGTTTCCCAAAAACTTTCTCTTTTGAAAAATATTATATTGAAACTTACGAATATATTATTTGCAATTTAACTATTTTTATACACTGCATTACTTGACTAATTTTGTAAAATAATAACATTATATACTCTTGCGATCTTCTTTTATAAAGTTATAAAATAAGAAAAACAATGTTGCGTTAATTTTAAGCTAACCGAATTTATTATATTACAGAAATTAAAACATTATTTATTTTAAATAACATTTAGTATTCACAACTTTGATTTATATATTTCAAAAAGATAAAAATATTAAATATCTCTTGTTTATTTCTTTTATACTTAATTTCACATTTAATATGATCTTTTCAAAAATATATTTTGATAATTAAATGATGTTGTAGTTTCTCTTTTACTTTATATATATATATATATTATATAACAATGAATATTTTGTATTGTTATATAATATGATTGTTTCCATTATAAAATAAGATGTTTAATTTAGATTTTACTGCATAAACAATAACTTTAACTTAAAAATATCTAAAAATAATTTCGAACAATAGTTATATTTAGAAATAGTATTGAAAATAATAGATTCATGCGTTTTTCTTATAATTGTTATAAATAAATATCACTAATGTAAAAATTGTAATAAGATTTAAACGTAAAGTTAACGAAATTCCTTTTTTAGTTAATTATATATTTTTCTTTGTTAAAAAATTACATCAAGTCAATAATTATATATAAAACAATAATAATTAAACTCTAACTTCTGTTCTAATAAAGCTAGAGCTTTCATTTAAATTCGTATCGAAATCTTATGTTTAAATGTTCAACAATTTATAACTCGAATAAAATTTATATCATCGCTACATATTAATCGTGGCGAAGTCTGGAAAATCTCCTTTATAATTATCATATCATCAAGAGGAAAAGAGAGGGAAACATCTTTTCTCTCTTTCACATCCTTCTCCATCATACTTGAAAATTCAAGCCGCCGAAAATCATCCCAGAGTCGCGATGAGCGCCCGCTCTCCGTGCGTAAGCGTAGGGCCTTACCACCACCATCGTCTCAAGAAACAGGGGAGGAGTCTTGGATTTCTCATCATTGGTTCTCCCTTATGCATGGACCATATGACTAATTACGGATTTTTCCGAACTCAGAAAACTCTACAGATGCCTATTCGATACCGCAGTTTTTCGGAGTAGTAGCCACTTAACTAAAAGGAGCAGCAGTCCTTCAACACCTCAGTCACTCAGCAGAAAGAGTACTCGTCGAACTTCGCTGCAAACGCGTCGTTTTTTTTATTTCAAATTTTTGTCAGACTGCTTCGATAAGCATTGTTCATTTTAATCAGACTTCGCTGCCAACGCGTCGTTCATATTTGTTGTCACTATTTTATCGGATTTCGTTGTAATATTACGCATCGTTTTCTATTTTTTTGTATTCCAGTTTTGAGTGAAGTGTTTTTATTCTAAGTGGTTGAATAAAAGCCAATGAATCTTAAATAAATTTGTCAGAATTTTAAATTACTAGAATTAGAATAGCGCGCTACGCGCCCCGTAACCTAGATGTTGTATTTTATTACATTAATAAAAGTTAAAAATAAATATTGGTATATGTTTGATTGACGTGTTGAAAAATTTTGTTAATTCTCTTCAGAAATTTAAAAACGATGTTTTTATTTTTATGGGCATTTTACCATTTCGTAAAAGATTGTTTAATTTGTAAAATAATTAAAATAATCATTTATCTGAAAAAATGCATATAACTATTTGTTTGAAATATTGAAATTTCTCTTAAGCAGTATATGTGCATTTTTTCATACAAGTAATAAATTATAATACAGAATAATAACTATATTGTTTTTCTTTCAGATATGCTACAAATAAACAAAAGAGTGAGTTACGATTATAAGAACAACGAAATTGATTGCAGAAAAAAGAAATAGATTATAGAACAATGAAATTGATTATAGGACAAAGAAATTGATTATAGAACAAAGAAGAATGATACAAGAATTTTATACGATTATTAGAATTATAAGAACTGTAAGAATCTGAGAACTATAAGAACTGTAAGAACCTGAGAACTGTTAGAACTATAAGAACCGGAGAACTATAAGAACAATATGAATTGCAAGAATTATTTACAATAATGATAATAACTATAAGAACTAAATGATTTATAAGAATTATAATATCTATGAAAACTATATGAATTATAAGAATTATATTAACTATATAAAAATTATAAAAATTATACGTTTGATAAATAAAATACATAAAATATAATTAGAACTATTCTGTTCAATCATTGAAAATTAACATATTCTCCATTTTTTTTAAACTTGACTGATATTACTAATATCTATTTATTGTGTTATTCAAATAATTTATAACATATTTTTGACCATAGTCAGACCAACAATCAAACAAACATTGGAAGAGGAAATGGCTGTTCGAGAAAGGTAACGAATACTACATGTTGAACGTAGTAGACGATACAGATAATGAAAAAGTGCTAATGCAAAATGTAAATGTAAATTTACATCTATCAAATATATCAAATTGTGGCAGACCGAGATTGAGACGAACATTCGTAAATGAATCGATCGTTCAAGAAAGGCAGCGAAATCCACCAGCCGAGGTTAGGAATCAATCTAATCTCAATGTTGATATAGATGTGGAACAAGTAGCGGCAGACGACACCATTAGATTGCGTGATAGAGAGAATGATGACGAGGATGACGAATTGGAACGTCGGCGTCGTTAAATTAATTCAGAGAACCGTGCATTGCGAAGACTTAGCACGAATACTTATTTGCAGAGTAATAACATCAATGAAAATTATTTAGGGGAAATGAATGTTTGGTGTAGGCATGGAAATGCAAAACATTTTCAATCTGAGAAGGTAAAAAATAGAGGAGATCCGTTTAACGATTGCTGCGGTCATGGATCAGTTGAATTACCAAATATTCCGGATTTTCCAAATTATTTACGATGGTTGCTAGAAAATACTCGTATAAAAAGTCGGATCTTTTTTGAGCGTATTCGAAATTATAACAGATCATTTTCATTCGCATCATTTAATGCTGATTTAGGTAATATGGCATATGACGGAATGCCGCCATATTGTTTCAAAATACAAGGACAAATATATTATCAGATTAATGAGGCATTATATCCATCGAAAAATGAGAATCCTGAATATGGCCAAATTCTTATATTAGTCCCTCAAGAAGCTGTTGACTACAGAGTAGCAGCACACTAAGGTGGTGACAGGGAAATTCTGAATAATTTAGAGCATATCATAAGAAATCATAATATATTTGCTAGGTCATACATAAGGATAAAGGAAGAAATTGATCGTGAATGTAGACTATTAGGTTCCAATAGTGAGCCAGAATTGCAATTATTATTCAGTTTGAAACCTGGATACGATCGAAATAGATATAATGTTCAAATAAGTAACGAAGTGGCTACCGCTTTCCTTACCACAGCTGATGATGGTATTCCGGATTCGTAATGTAAATGTATAAATAAATGATGGTAATAACGAACAATACGAACAACAAGGTCGTCGAGTAACAAGATGTTCTTATATTAAATACAGAATAAGTATTGGGCCTGATACATTTAATGCATTTTTATTGGGCCACAGTTTATTTCAACAATGGATCGTAGACAGTTACGGTAAAGTAGAAAGAGATCAAATCGAATATATTCAAAATAATCAAAAACAGTTCCGTGTTAAATCATATCAATGTTTAGTTGATCATTTTAATCATACTGCAAATAATGAGAATTGTCAAGTAGGTAAAATGGTTATATTGCCATCGACATTCGTTGGTTCTCCTAAATATATGATGCAAAATTATCAAGATTCTATGGATATAGTTCGTAGATAAGAGAAGCTCGATTTGTTTATTACGATGACCTGTAACTCTAATTCAAGGGAGATTCGAGATAATCTGCTATTAGGACAACATGCATCAGATCGTCCTGATATTTGAGTCCGAATGTTTCACTTAAAGAAAGAACATTTATTGTCTTGAATAAATCAAGAAAAGTATTTTGGTGCTGTAGTTGCTCATGTACATGTTGTGGAATTTCAAGTGCGAGGTTTACTACACGCCCATATTTTCGTTACCTTAAAGGATCGATACAAGTTGAGAACCGTTAAAGATAGAGACAAATATATTTCTGCTGAAATTCCTGACCATGAGAATGATCTTATATTGTACAATATTGTTGTTTAGAATATGATAAATGGTCCGTGTGATAGCAGATGCATTATTAAGGATCAATGTTCTAAGCATTATCCAAAAGAATTTCGAGATGAAACTGTTATATCATCTGATGGTTATCCGTATTATAGACGACAAAATAATGGAAGAACAATAATACGTCATAATCAAGTGGTAAAAAATCATTGCGCATTATATTTGCGTTGAACTAGTAGAAATATAAAATTTGAAGAAACCGATAATGAGAAAGTAATCAATCATGATGAAATTCGTTCTCACATGGAGGCTCGATATGTTAGTCCGGTTGAAGCATATTGCCGCATTCTTAGTAAACCATTGCAAAATAAAAGTCATAGTATCATACGATTATCTGTTCATTTGCGCGAACAACAATAAGTTGTACTCGATGATATAAATGATGAAATTGCAATAGAAGCATCATTAAATCGTATAAGTACGTTATCAGCTTACTTTAAATTAAACGAACAAGATCATACGACTAGACCATATATATTGAAATTCGTGCTCACTATGTTTATAAACAATACAAAGGAAATGGTAATAAAGTATTTAGGTGGTATAAGCATAAATCTCATTTCAACTGTATTTGGCGTATGTATTCAGTATCTCCATGTCATATTGAATTATTTCGATTGAGATTATTGTTATTACATATTAGAGGTACAATAAATTTTAAAGACTTGAAGTTAGTGAATGGTGTTCAGTATGAAACCTTCTCTGATGCTTACTTAGCGTTAAACCTTATAGAAAATAATGAAGAATGGAGTCGAGCCATGCAAGAAGCTGTGAATTGGATGATGCTATGTAGTTTTCATTATTTATTTGTTCATATCATAATCCATTACCAGCCTATTTATCCAGAACAATTGCGGGGAAATTTCAAGGAGGGATTATTAGAAGATTTTATGCATTTATATCATAATCTTAGTAGAGCCGATAATAAGATTTATACTGTAATTTGCGAAATGGTGATTTTGGAAGGTCATTCTATTTTAAATTTTCCATCAATGCCTGAATTAAGAGTTGACAATAATAATGGTGAATATTGCAATGAATCTAATTACCATTATGGACGCGTAGGTAACTAACAATATAACCAATTGAATGTCGAACAGAAAGAAATTATTGATGTAATTATACGAATATTTACTACTATTAATTACAATGGATGCAAATGTTTCTATGTTGATGGTCCAGAAGGGTTTGAAAAAACATTTGTTTAAACTGTATATAATATATTAATCTATTAAAGAGTCAAAGCAAAAATGTACGTTGTATGGTGATTACTGGAATTACTGCAACACTGTTACCAACGGGAAAAACTGTTAATAAGTGTTAGGTTTACCTGTACCACTATTATCAGATTCTGCATTGAATATTTCTGTACAATCAAAAGAAGGTAAATTTTTACGGGAAACAGATGATTTCTCCACGGCACGCTCTAGAAATAATGGATAGAACGTTGAAAGATATAATGAATAACAATTTATTATTTGGCGGGAAAATTGTAATTTTAGGTTGTGATTTCCGTCAATTGTTGCTAGTATTACCTCGAGCAAATCGAAGTGAATAAATTAATATGTCAATAAAAAATAATTTATTATGGAATTTATTATGGAAATGGAGATTTAAACGATGATGATAATAATATTAGCATTCCTGAACATTGCATAATAAGAAATACTAATTTTATTGATTTTACTTATGGCGATTTAATAGGAAATCATCTTTATGGTGATCTAAGTTCATCAGTAATATTGTGGCCACGTAATATTGATGTGAATGAAATTAATAAAATGGTAGTTTCGTTATTAGATACTCATAATGAGTGAATGTATACAAGCGTTAATTCGGCAGATAATTGTGATAATAATGGTTTGATGACAGAATTGATTTTACCCGAATATTTAAACTCTTTAAACCCTCAAAGTTTACCTCCTTATGAATTACATTTAAGAATAAATTACATTGTTATTCTCATTAGAAATATAAGTATTAATGAGGGTTTATGTAATAGAACTCAATTAAGAATATTAGATTTAACGGATAATTTATTGAAATGCAAAATTATAACAAGCGATAAAGCTGGAGATATTGTGTTTATAAATCTTATCACATTATTTTCAGATAATGACTTTCCTTTTACTTTTAAAAGAAGACAGTTTCCTGTCAGACATGCTTTTGCCATGACTATTAACAAAGCTCAAGGTGAAATTTTCTCTAATGTATTTATTGATTTGCGGAAAAATGTTTTTACTCATGGGTAATTATACGTAGCTATTTCTCGAGTTCGTACTTGGAACTGATTAAAGATATTAATAGGATCGGAGGGAAATGATAATAAAGTAAAAAATTATGTTTTCAAAGAAATATTACTAAAAAATATTTTCACTTTAATTAAAAGAAATCTTACAATAAGTATATATAGGTATTCATATTAAGGGCCAATTCTTCTTGCATTTTCATATCATGATATATTGTTTAAGGTTCACAATTATTTCTATAATATTAGTATTGAAATTAGTACCCATGTGTTATTTATTAAATATTTATAATAATTAGGGAAAGTGTAAGTATAAGCTAAAGAATTTATCAAGTAATAAAAATATCATGTTTTATGTTTTATTTTTGTTATGAGTCACATTCGAGGAGAAACTGTTCTAGCACGAACACCTACTCTCGCAGATGGTCTCAGCCCGTTGCGTGAAGTTTACGGGCGAATAAAAAGCCTTACTTTTGGAATAATCCTTCTTTTTATTCCAAAACACCGTTGGGGTAAAAGGTTCGCTCTTGTCGCGATTTTGATATAGTACGTGGATATCTGAATCGACGCGGATTTCCACTTCAATTCAAGTGTAATCCATGCTATTCTATGTGGAAATCTACGCAGATATCCGCATTATTAATCCCTGTCGAAATCCACACAGATACCCACGTTATTAATCCATGTCGAAATCCTCCGGGATATTTTCAATATGTCATAAATTTCAATTAATACGAAAATTCACAAGGATTTTTTACATGGATATTCACATGGATCACCATTGTTAATAAAAGAAAAAATTCACGTGGATTGCCAACATGGATACCCACGTAGATCATCCACGCGGATTTTCACGTGGAATCCATGTCATTCAGATAGATATCCACATGGAAATCCATGTGAATATTTTCAATAGGGTTGGCAACCATGTGGATTTTTCACAAGGATATCCATGCGGTTCATCTGCAAGGATTTTCACGCACTATCCATATGGAATCCATTACATCCACGCAAAAATCTACGTGGAAATCCACGTAGATAATCCATGTAGAAATTAGTGTGGATATTTTCAACAGGGAAATACAAATATTCATGAGGAGTTGTGTAATGAAACAAGATTGAGAATTTTTGATTAAGTAAAAAATTTATTGAGGTGTAAGATCTAAACGTGTTACAGCAAGAGATATTATATTTTTAAGTTGATTAGATTCTAAAGCAGAGCACTTCTACATCTTTGGTTTTGGATAAGCTTGGAACTGTGTCAATTCCTTAGTCGGTAATGATACGGCAATGGCACCCCCTTAAATTGCCAAAAAGTGTTATTAGTTTTAGATATTATACGAAAATTGTCAATGTATTTATATTAGATTTTTTAATTTTGTTGAAAATGAATATTATATTTTTTATAACTGAAATCATAAGAATACAAATGAATATTATACTTTTCATAAATTTTTATTTGTGTTTGACCGACGTTTTCAATTAGTTGACTCCACTAGCTCCTTCTATTCTTTCTTTGTATTAGGTGTATTTGTTAAAAAATTGTGTGAGTAACAGCATGAACATTCGAATTATGAAGTACACTTAATATTCGATTAAAGTCATACAGTTATATGATATTAATTCACATCTCACCCGTGCTAGAACCCACTCCACTATCAACCCATTTAACTTTTTACCATTCCAAATCTGCACTCAATGTCCTAACTTACTTTCCTCGAATCCCACTTTATTATTCACCTTTTCCATAGCAATTTATTTTTAATCTTAAACGCATTTATGTTGTACACTTGAATGATATTTTGATTGTTCATTTATTTAGTCATTTATTTGTTTCATATTATTATATAATTTGTAATTGGTTAAATGTAAAATGTGTATCTTCAATAATATTATAATATTATTGTCATATTATACGTTAAGAATGATAAGAAACAAATGGGGCGCCTGATGATGCCTAGTTTATTTATAAAGCATAAATTTTTCCACGAATTATTATCACATATTTGTCATTTTTTAATTCTTTAGGGCCTCAATGTTGATTGCTGGCTTATTAATTACATTTGAAATAATATATTTTTTTTTATTTTTTGAAATTTTAGTTGATATTTTATTTTCATATTGGTTACGTAATGAAAAAGAGTAATCTTTCTGATAAATATTTTTTATATATTAGAAAAAGAGAAATAAATACAGATATTGATAACTTCATGTCAACTGTGACATGCCAAAATTTTAAAATTGTTGTAATATGATTTTTTCTAGTTCCAAATTAGCCCCAAATCACAAACATAAAGTCAATTGTGACAAGCCAAAATTTTAAAATTGTTGTAATATGATTTTTTCTACTTCCAAATTAGCCCCAAAATACAAACATAACGTTTTAGAGCAAAATATTAAGTTGGTTAGAAGTTACAATCAATCGGAAATTTTGAATTTTTTCATAAACCTGCAATTTTCATGATTTTTATAACCATAAAATTAGAAATTTTTTGTCGGGTATATTATAGGGGAAAAAGTTTTGAAATAACAGGAAGAATTGGTACTGGTATTGGTTTTTTGTATGAAGATTTTGCAATAGAATATTCAAACTGAAAAAAGGCCAACACGACAGTATTGATTTTACTCAAAAAAGTGTAAAATGTGTCTTAAAATGTTATCTTTCGACTGGCGGAGACAAATTTACTTAATACTACTTTTCATGCCGTCGCTCCTGAATAAAAATGTACCATGAATAAAATGTAATAATAAATAATAAATGTACCATAAATCTCAGAATCCGGCTAGAATAAGAGTTATTTCAAAATCCGGCTAGAGAAGGTGCCATCTCAGAATCCGGCTAGAGAAGGAGTCAATTCGGCGTCCGGTTAGGGAAGTTGTCGTCTCATGCACTGATTTCTTTTACTCCAATTTAGGTTCGCAACACTGCGAAAACATTTTTTTTGTACTTTCAAACCGATAGTTTTATCAGCCAAGACAAAAGTGTAATCATTTTATATCATTATTAAATTATAATTAAAAAATTATAACATAATAATATAACTAAAGTACTTTTGATATTCGAATTTCATGGATATTAATTTTAAAACACCGACAGGGTTAATACACGTATAATGAACGTGTAATCGGTGTAATACGTGTAGTAACAGTAGCGGGACAGTGGCATCTACCTATGTGTCTTTGTATAGCAATATTTACACAAAAATATTATTTTTATTATCATTAATTTAAATGAGTAGACAGTTTAAACACGCATCACACTTCCATATTAGAAGATCTACCTATCTGTACAACGACACTGTCCCGCTACTTTTACTACACGCATTACATCGATTACAGGTACATTACACGCGTGTATTCCCCCTGTCGGTATCTCGAATTTCGATCTCGGATCTCTCCCGACTCGAAACCGAAAAGAAATTGAGAAACAGACAAAATAGGACGCGCCTAAATAAATTAAAACTGGTATTAACAAACATTTTATTTTTTCTTGGAGTTTCGTGATCGATTTTGGGTTTCCAGATCAATAGATTATCCAGAATTCTCAAATTTTATAGAGTACAAAAAAAAATTTTTCGCAGTGCTGCCAACCAAAAATGGAATTAAAAAAATCAGCGCGTGAGATGGCACCTTCTCTAACCGGACGGCGAGTTGACTCCTTCTCTAACCGGATTCTGAGATGGCACCTTCTCTAGCAGGATTTTGAAATGACTCCTTTTCTAGTCGGATTCTGAGATGGCATCTTTTTATTCGGGAGCGACTATGTGTTGATTCAACAAAATTTTGTTTTTATGATGCTCCTCCAATAGATTATAATTATATTATACACCATTGCTGTAAAATATAATCATAAAAAATATTCATTGCATTAATAATATCAAACTATAACAGGTAGCATGTATAACACATTGCAAGAACTTGTTTGTCGACAAATTTATTCTCTATACTACTTATATATGTATAATGGTTTTTTAGACATTATCTCAAGTATCAATTTAACTACTCAATAGTATAAATAGCATAAAATTATGAATAAGTAGAAAAGTTAAGGTCATGATGGTATAATGATAAAAAATAAACCTATTCTCTTGTCACCTCTCACTACAATAGGTTTATTCTTTATCCAAGCGCGCGGCAGTGCCCTGCTTGGAGAGTAAGGAACATAACGTGACGTCTCAAGCGAGCATATTGGGTTGTCCAACCTTACATTTTTGGCACATTTCTCATCCTTATGATATTAATAAGCTTCCTTCGTTCGTCGTCTGCCGTTATTTTAACTTCTTACCCTTTAGTTAACCCTTGACCTAATCCTTTACTCGACCCTTTACTTAACCCTTTTTAAAACCCTTCTTTAACCCTTTTTAACCCCCTTTTTTAACCATTTTTAACCCTTTTTAAAACCGTTCTTTAACCCTTTTTTAACCCTTTTTAACCCGTTTTAGCCCCTTTTTTTTAACCCTTGTTTAACCCTTTTTTAACCCTTTTTTTAACATTTCTTTTGGAATTTCAACAACCTCATTCATTTTTTTCAAGGAATTTAAGTATAATTCATCGCCAATATTTAACCCTTTTTAAAACCGTTCTTTAACCCTTTTTAACCCTTTTTTTAATCCTTGTTTAACCCTTGTTTAACCCTTTTTTTTAACCCTTTTTTAACATTTCTTTTGCAATTTCAACAAACTCATTCATTTTTTTGAAGGAATTTAACTATAATTCATCGCCAATATTTAAATGTAATTGCTTAAATGATTGTCCATGTTCGCCAACTCTTAAATTCTCTTTTAGAGACATTTGTTGAAATTCTTTCCATAATCTACTATTCCTAATGCAGTTCTTAATAACTTTCATCCTATTGCCATGTCTAACTACTGGAAATGTTTATCTGAAATCTACTGAAACTATGATTCCTTTTCCTGCAAATATTTCATTATTTTAGCACAAATCACTAAGTGACCTACCAACTGCTTCAAATGTAAATTTTGATGCAATACTTATTTCATCCCAGATTATTACTTTAACTTTCTGCCGATATAATCCAGCTTCTGAATTAGACTTCATATTGCATGTAGAATTTTCAGTAATATCAAATGGTAATTGAAATTCTGTATGAGAAGTTTGGCCATCTATTAATAACCTTGCTGCTATACCAGTCCATGCTACAGGTAAAACTGTGATGTTGAAAATCTTTAGATTATTTATCAATGTATTCAATAAATAACTTTTTCCGCTTCCTCCAGGCGCCTCAATAATAAAACATTTGTGAATGTTATAATAACTAGTATTATTAAAAATACTATTCATAATATTATCAAAAATTTCACGTTGTTTTTTTGATAAAGAATCAATAAAAAAACTGTGGGTTCCTTATTTTGTCTTTGCAAATCATATATATCAACATTATTGAATTCCATGCCTTCAGTATTTTCGGAAACAGTAAGGTTTGGTAAATTAAAATCATTTAAAGTAAATTAATTTAATATTAAAATACCCTTTACCAATTATAGAGCCTTATTTTAAGCAAATTCTTTACAAAGTTTTGGATTGTAAAAGTGAACTTAATATTTTTCAAATAATTCTCTTGCATGCAATGGGTTATGAGAAATACATGTATAAGCAAAAAGGTGACATAAAGCATTAGGGAATTCATATTGCAATCTTTTGCCTAAACATTTATCCCATTCATCATCACTTTTAATCAAATCTTTGGCTTTTGCTGCTTCAAAATAAGTTGAATAATAAACATAATCAACTGTCCTTAATTCTTTAAAAGATCTACCTTTTTATGTATTAATCACAATCTTAAATAAAACCGTTTTCTGCCTTTTGTATTTACTGCAAACATTCTACTATAAATAGGCTTCCATATTTTTTTCTTTTAACCCATTCATTATTTTCTGTTTTAAATACATAAAAATTAGGAATATCCGTATAAAAGTTATTTCTTGCTTCAGGATCTTTTTTATTCAGTTTAAACCATGCAGTTAGCGTTGTATCTAAATTCTTATTAAGCAATTCTTTTTCAGAACCTTCTTTAAAATACACAACTTGTTCATTTTCTAAATGTACAGCTAATTTATAAATTACATGTGATATTTCATTGATTGGGAACTCCAATATGCGAAATATTGCTTAAGGGGGACATATCTTGTATTTATATATTGCTTGATTTCTTCGTATTCGAAATTTATTACCAGACTTTCATTATTACTTTTATTGGAAATATTAATATTACTCATTTTTACAAACAAATTTCAACATTAATATGACGATTAAATTTTAATGGTAATATGGATTGTATGGAACGACATATCTATTATCAGTACATTGTCACGGCAAGCTGTGCCAACGTCGGTGATAGAAAAGTAATTAGATGCTTTATTATCTAAAATAAGAGATGGCGCCTCGATACAGAATTAGAGCTGTATCGAGAGCATCATTAGCAAGTCTAGGGAGAGAACCTAGCAGACTTGTTGTTGTTGTCGTTCGACCGTTGACGGAGAAACGCGCGCGAAATGCCGGCTTCACGAGATTGCGGAAAGACAACGCGATGTTGTTAGTTATTGTGTCGATAATTGAACCTCAGGAGTACATGCGAAGTTCTCTGAAGCTAAAGCTGTAATTCATGCAGTGTAACATCGCGTTCTTGCCGTGTGAAGGATGCAATGAATAACAAGATCATACACAGGCTTGTTTCACCTGTCGTATGATTTACCGCTCGTGTTCTTGATCAAGCGTACCTGTGATCCTGCCTTTGTAGAGGACAGTTGAGGAAGTGATGTTTACAACCAAGGCCGAATTTCGACAAAGGTAAGCGTGCAGGCATTTATCGCGCCGCGAGTTAGTTTCGCGTAACCGTTGTTCAGGCTCGTCGATACCTGGACAACGGCATCCGTCAGGCGTTATTGCGCGGAGAGATTGAGTGTAGAAAGAGTGCCGGTTCTGAACATAAGTTCATCAAAAACTTATGTAGAACATGTATCGAAAGAGTTATTTAAATTCAGCTTGTTGGCGGTTTATAAACGGCAAGTGCGCGCAGCGAATGCGCAGACGAGTAGACGACTAGATATCGCTGAGCCTGCCCTCTCTCTCACTCTAGTGTGTGAGTGTCGCACACCGAGTGCGACTATCTCTCAAGACACTTGCCGTACGTAGTGCGCGTACTACGGCAAGTACGCAATGTAGAATACCATGTACATGCGGCGTATATTACCTCACGTACATGGCGAATAATAGAATAGGGGTGACGTCAATTGCCGGGACGGCTGACGTTACAGATGATGTATTGGCGCATCGTTAATTAGGATTGACCAATATTGTATTTTTATCTTTAACTTATTAAACCTAACCTATCTTTATTTATATTTAATTTGATAAGTTGTAATTTCGCATTCCAATGATTCCCCGTTCCCCGCCACCTCCGCGGTCGTCGCACTAGGGAGAATAGTGCATCGTGGTGAACTAAGCAGCCGACACACGAAACCAGTGACTAAAGGTGAGTTGGAGTCACTGGTAAGAAATCAAAGAGCGAGATACCTTCTCGCGTGTTGCACGGTAAGACACCAGGTTAAGTCCGCAATTGCACGACGTTGTAGCGTCTGCGACTTAACCTGGACTCAGGGTCAATGAACGGTGAACAGAAAGGCCCGGGCTCGAATCACCAAATTGCATACGTAAATGCATTTGGTGAATAAAAACCACACCGTGACAATATATAGGCTTTTAAGTAATCCTTTGGAAAGCAATTTTTTCCATCATTTCTTCGTCGATAATGCGGATAACGATTTGTATTAAAAATTATTTCTTCGTTGAATTTTTTACGGAAATTTTTTTTACACTTTTTTGTAATTGCATCCATCCATGGTGAATGAATATTTTTGTCACCTCATGGGCCATGTATCATGAATTGCTTAACAATAGCAAATAATCGTGGATTTAATTTTTCATCTGATATTTCTGCAATTACAATACTATCAACATGATCGGTATCACAGAATTTATTTGCATGGGCTAAAAATAATATCAGATAATGCATGTGCAGTAAACCTCTCTTTTTGAACTCAATTACATAAGTGTAAGCGATACTTTTCCCAAATACACCTTTTTTACTAACTTCATTGAAATATTCATTAATTTTTAGACCAAATAATCTTCTTACAAGATACGATCTATCAATCGCTTCTTCATTTCATATAAATTCATAACTATTTCCAGCCACTTGGGATTGCAAGTCATCGTGATAAACAAATCTGGCTTTCCGCATTTTTGCACTAATGTCACAGAATCAATAAAATTTTGTTTGATACAACGAGGACTTCTAGGAAAAGTTGATGGTTCTATAATTTTTTTTTGAATTCTTGTATTTGAGCCGTTTTGTCTCATTTCTCCCAGCGCGGCGCGTGAGTGTCAAATCATGCTATTTTCAAGTCGTGTTTACGATACCAAAATGCATTTAAAAAAATTATGTTATAAATGATTCCAACGTATTTTTTCCTCAGTTTTCCAATGGTATATATCGTTTTTCTTAAATTTTCCATTTTCACTATCAAAAAGTATAAAACATGCTATATCTTGAAAAGTATATTTTCTTTACCCTCTAGGTCGCAAGCTGAGCATTTTTTACGTCGGAAAGTATGTTTTCCAAAACTTGCTCGAATGCTTTTGTTAGAGAAACACGAAACAGTAGACGCAGCTTCTCTTACGCGCAAGGTATGCGGCGCGCTGTACAGCGCATGGACTAGACGTATCTCGCTCTCTAAAAACCGCTTAAAATTTTGATTTCGTTAATAATAGCAACAATAAACTAGTATTTATATTAATAATTCCTTCTTTTTAAAGTGGATAATTTTATATTGTTCTGTTTTACGAGTTTTTTAGGGAAAATTTGATATTATGAACTCATAGACGTTTTTTTTAGTATTAATGTTGTTTTATTTATTGGAAGAACAACATGCTACTCTAAAGTTCCCGGTATGGGTTTAATTTTACCTAGCCTCGATTTAGTTTCAAAACGGCTATTTCATGCGTTTCTTTACTGCTGTGAAGAAACTTTAGTTTCTTTGCAATTACGAAAAGCCCAGTTGTAAAGGTCTTCTGGAGTTAAAATATGATTACTCGAAGAGAGCTACAGACTTGCTCTTTTCGCCCCTCTTTTCAAATTTGCGTATACCATCGCACGCATCTTAACCGTGCACTGTTGTATGAAAATGCCATTCAGTAGGAACTGCAAAATCTATTTGATGAAAAAGAAGATTTTGGAAGTTAGACTAATTCTTAAAATGCTAACCTGCTCTATCAGATAAGTAATAAATCTTGACTATGAAATTACTTTTAAAAAGAGATATTATAATTTTTTAATATTAGAGAAGGTGCCATTTCAGAATCCGGCTAGAGAAGGAGTCAACTCGGCGTCCGGTTTAAGAAGGTGCCATTTCACTCGCTGATTTTTTAAACTCCAATTTAGGTTGGCAGCACTACCAAAGTTTTTTTTTTGCACTTTTAGCCCGATATTTTTACCAGAGAAAACTGCAATTATTTTATACCATTATAAAGATCATTAT
>JAWWEQ010046056.1:0-16676 GCA_035583055.1 Torymus tubicola | reverse complement strand
CCTATATATAATATATATACATATATCTGGAAGTCCCAGAAAGTTCTATGCTGTATTAGGAGAACATATATGATATTATATATATAATATACACATTTTTTTCCAGCCAAGTATTATACAAAATAATTAAATTTGGACTCTGCAATGTATCATTATTATTTGTATGCATATAAATAAATAATAAAAAAATTTTAATTACTTGCATATTATGAAATATACCATTATTAACGAATATAATCTTTTCTCTATTGTGAAACGTAAGATAATATTATTGAACATAATTTAAAATAATTAATCAAGTTTGTTGCTTCTATTTTAATACATATCATTTTTATTAAATAAGTATTATATTAATTAAATAATTCTTTCTATATTTATTTAGTTCTTAACGGTAAAATAATCGACACTTCGTGTAAAATATGAATTTATACTTTCCTAATATGAAATTGTGCTCAATTTCCCTCGATACTGAGACCCTCTCGAAACTCGACCCCCCGAATTGACGCGTGAGGTAGAAAAAACTTTCACTTCATTTGCAATGTTTTCCTAATACAACATCTGGCACAGTGTCCGCTTTTCAGGTCCTTTATGTAGACTTTAAGACGTTTGCCAAGCTAAGTTGGACGCTTTGATAGCAATTTAGGATATAACATAATTTTTATTTGATGTTGGATATTGGTTTATGGTTCTATTGCAGACGCTTAAATTAATATATAAATGTATGCAACTACAGTATATTTTTTATTATATAAATTTTTGGTAATTGAAAACATTTAATACTTATTTATAATTTATATATTATAATGTATGCAGATACATTATCTTCCACAATAAAATTTACTTTCTTCCTAAACGTAAATAGGTTGTAATACAAAATGGCAGAATGTGGTTAACAAAATTTCTGTGTATATCATTAAATTGAATAAAATTGTGCATAAGACAATCAACAACTGTATTTAGAATAGAAGGTATACTAGTAATTATAAATAGTATACTAAATTTACATCACGAAAATATAAAGCATATGCAATTATGGGAACGATTTTACTGACATATTCACCTGTTAATTTGTAATAAAAGTAAAGATGTATATATAGCGGAAATATGCTTTCCTAATACTTGTACCGGCAACAGACAACGAAGGTGTGAAAAATGATATGAAATTTGATATAATCTCAAGCCGACAACGCAATGGGTTTATAACATGCGTATATAACGAAAAGATTTGGTGACATGAAAAATTTTGATCTTTCATTGTTATGTTCCCCTGATACGACTTTCAACCTTCCGGGACGTGCAGACGTTATCATATGTATATATAAAGCAATAGGAATCGATTCAAAATACATAACCTATATATACAGATATATATATTATATATATATAAAATAAAAACAATAGTTTGCGGTATTTAGCTATATCTCTTAAATAATAATTAAAATTAAAATAACTATTCAGAATATCAAAATTTAGTGACAAATTTAATTAGATATTAGGAATATTATTGTAATATAAATTATAACAGCAATCGAAAAATGACCTAAAGTTTGATCAGTTTGAATTTTTATATAAGTAATAGTTTTTTTAATAATTAAGCATTGGTACTCATAGGTAAATGAATTACATAATTCTTTTAAATTTTGCATATTTAAAATCTGTTGTTAATTGCTTGTATACTGTTTATTAGTGTAATTATTCTTCGATACATCATGATAATTCTACATCTGTTTAGATATATCCTATATACTTATTTCTAAATTTCTACAGAGTAAAGCAGAAATTCTTTACTGCCATTTTCATATGTTTTCCTAATACACGAATGACACTGTGTGTCTTTTCCGTCATTTCTCTGACGTTTTTTAGACGTTTTGACAACGTTGCAGGCGGTTAGAGATTTTACGTAAATATATTTTGTAAAAAAAAAATGCAAAGCTGTAATTGTTTAAACGAAGCATTTCATATAGACGATTACAGAAGGCTACAATCATTTAACTAATAAAAATATGTATATACAATAAATGTTTAAACCGTTAACAAAATAATGTTTTTATCCCATAGGCGTTCAAGTCATTTTGAGGATGTCATGTTGCCCGGATACATTATTGTGCTCAATGACCGCCCCATGTCACAGTGAATAACTGGTCTGCAAACTTACTTGGACTGCTAGTAAAATTGTTGATCGCCATATAGAGAAATCGGATATTCTTAGACAAAAATATACTATCATAAAAATAGCTCTATTGTGTTGCATTTTAGTTAAAATTGTTATTCTTAATTTTGAACCAAATAAATTATAAAAATATTGTTTAAAAAATGAAAAACAGAAATATATACATATTATAAGTTATTAAAATATACTTATTTCCATTTTTGTATGACAGATAAATTATTTTTCTTTTCGCAAATTAAAAAATCGTAAGTAAATGAGAGGTTAGATCATAAGTATTATTGCGTATGATTCGAATTCATATCCTTTTTTGCCCTGTATTCCTGATACTTTGGGTGGTAAAAACGTCCGAGTGTCGTCGTCTGCTTCCAGTATACTTACTACGTATAGTTATATAGATAGATTCTTCTATAGGGGAATTTAGATTTAGGACCAATGCGATTCATACTCTAGAATATATGTACATACAGGGATTCATTATTTATTGTTGAACTCCTATGTATGTAGTAAAAATTCAATTAAACTTTGCGTAGAAGTTATTACATCTGAATATTTTAAATGAAATTGGAGGCGTGACATTTTTTTCACTTATGTATATTTAAACGCACAATAAGCATAACAGCATTGTACTTAATTTGTAAATAAAGATGAGCGTATTCATTGCGTTACAGTATAGTTTTCAAATAAATATGATAAGAGAGACACAAAGTAAGTACTTAGTAGCTACTATTATTTCAAGTAAAAAGTTGTGGAATGTTAAAATTTGAAGTTTCTTTTTAATTCATGTTTCCCTGATACAGTTTCTGACGTTCTGGGATCTCGAAAGAATTTGTGGTTTATGAAAGTATAAAACAGCAAACTAAACGTCCCTATTATGGAATGGTTTTCGATATGCTCAGTAATCTGACTTTTTTCCTGCTATATAATGTATTAATTGCATGCTATTCGATGGGACAATGTTTAAGTAACAAATCTTAAACTTTGAATTTTACGTTTATTGTAAATAATAAATAATATCAACGAAAAATTAAAGTACTATATTATATGTCCGTCTTATGAAATCACCAATGTTCTACTATGTCCTGGTATTTCATATTCAATGTTTTTATAAATTTATTCAAATGGGGTTAGATTGTCAATACTATAATAAAATGCATAAATTTTGTAACAGTTCCCAACGGATTATTTACTAGAAATTTGTTGAAATATAAGCGTAATGTAAGTGCATCTTTATATTGAAAAAAAAATCGTTTTTAATGTTTTCTCCGCCTCGATATGAATTTAGAATATTTTCATTTGAGAGAGTTTGATTGTTATTGATGTATTGAAATCCTTCATATGAAAGCACTAACTGCAACGTATCAATAATATGATTGTGCAAATAATCCTTTACACGTTTTAACGTACATAACAGTGTAGAAAAATTTTAAATTGATTTTGAAAAATAATTTTCTTATGAATATACTATTTGATACAACTTACCCCTATAACTGATAACACAATGCCTAATGTAAATATTATTATGTATTAGCACTTTTTATAGAATCATCATATAATTTAAATACATTAATTTTATTATCCTTATATAGCTGTGTCTAATTAATCTTTAGTAACAAACACTTTTTTTTAATAGATACTCCGAAAACTCTAATTCAATACTCGTATTCAAACATTAGTACTTAACTTGTTAAAATTATTCTTTATTTTTTATATGAACTTTCTACAGTTTTATGGCATGATTTTGCGAATATTTTTTTCTCTTACATGCGTAATTCTTGCAATTATACGATGTAATAACTATTATACGTTGAATTGAATTTGTTAAAATACGGAGACAAGTAATAATAGACATGATGAAGAAGTATTGCCTATCAGTGAAGGTGGCTAACAATAGATGATTACTAGTAACAAGTGATAATTAATTATTAAATTACTCACAAGCACAAGCGTTTTATATTTAATAAAAGATATGCGTTTAATCGTACCTGGTTTTACTGGCGCTATGATTAATTTAATTGCTCGTAGTATATTCTCGGACATACCTGTCTCTTTGTCGTACATAGTTACTATGAAGAAAAGAGTAGAAGGTGATGCAGCATTTATAATCTTTGAATTTAACAATTCTTATTCGATTAATAAGAAGTATAATAAAAATTCGAAGACATTTTTAAAATAATTTTAGATATTAAAATAAAAAGGAAGAGTACGAAACTTGAATGCAAAATGAATGATTAATTATAAACAGGATTCTAGTAAGAACTTTTAACATATTAATATATTTTTCTTGTCATGGTAACTCTTTGTACATGCAACAATGAACAACCAGTCAGGTATTTAAATTCACAGATATATAAAATTATTTTCAGATATAATAAACATATGAAATTCATGAAAATTGTTTAACTTCTTTTTTGAGATCAGGCTACGATTTTGCTATTGGTGTAGCACGAACTTTTATGCGTATTCATGGAATATGGCCGGGTTTTCGGACACCGAAAATTGGATTAGCACGTTTTTCATGTTTACCAGCAGCCGTTATGATCTTTCTATTTGTTAACTATCCACAGACCGTACAATTGTTTCGAGTGGGAGGTGATTTAAATACAATAGTAAAAATTCTTACAACATCGAATGTTCCTATTGGCATTGCTCTATTTAAATTTCTTGGTGTTAGTTACAATCAGGACGGTACGTATTTGATATTTCATTTACATGTTTCGTGGGAAAATATTCTCAAATATACTACTAGCACTTTGTTAAGATATTGTAACTGCATCTCAGTTGATCGCTAAAGTAAAATAGTGTTGGGTACAGTGAGTATTTTGATAAGTGATCGTTCTATACACATGCAACTTAAGCGATCATCTAAGTTATTTTTCGCTTCTAAGAAAATGTACGGATCATAACTCAAAAATGAACGTAATAAAGACCTAAAATATGTTCGCATATCAGCCGTATTAGACAGAGATCCACCTAAAAAGTAAAGTGAAAACGATTGTTAAAAAAATATATTGATCATTTACTCTTTAGTATTTAAAGAATTTTTTTTTATTCGAATGCTAGTTTTGTTGTGCAATAAAAAATGATTTAATTCTCTAAGGTAAATTCGTCTATAGCGAATAATCAACGTACTATTTATATTTTTAATGTATTAATATTAAAAAATGTATCTTATATATTAAAAATATTATATTAAATTAGTCAAGAATGTTTTTAATCAACTAAACAGTATTACGTAAATTAATCGTTTCGATGTCGGAGGATTGGGAAACGGCTAATCAAAGCGAACTGGACGTCATGTGGGAGAAAGCCAGGATGAGTCGATTATTCACGATTGTATGTGTTACTTTGGCTGAAGGTTCAGTTGTAGGATATACTGTATTTATGGCTTATGCTGTTCATACGGCATGTCTGGACACTGAATTGATTCAAAGCGCTGATTTTCAAAAACCATTGTATTTCATGGGTAAGTTTCCGTATAATACCAAGATCAGTCCTTCATACGAGATTACCTGGATGCTCCAGATGATAGCTGCCATCTTATCGGCTGGAGCTTTTGCTGCTCTTGATGCAATATTTGTTACTCTGACGCTTCATTTGTGTGGTCAGTTGATTAACCTACAGAATTCTATAAAGAAAATTGGTCAATCGACTGAGGTCAGTGATCTGGAGATTGTGAGGTCACTATCCAATCTTGTAAATAAACACTATAAGATTAGCAAGTGAGTTTAAAGAATAACAACATTTTATTATTATACAAAACCATTCATTCATTCATAAAGCCGCTTTAATTACAAATGGTTGCACTTCTGAATATATGCAGAGAAAGCATGACGATGAGATATGATAAAAAAGGGCATAGGAAAGAATTACTTAGTTGTGGCCCAATAGCATTTTCGCTCATAAGTTTCGATGATTTTTGGAAGGTGCCCTCTAAACAATTGTTTCATTTTATATCAGTTTTGTATTAGAAATATAAGTTACCTGAAAAAGTGAAGAAGTTGGTTTTCCAAAAAAAGTTCTACCGTCCTGGCCACCTTAATTTTTCAAGAAATTTTGAGTTGTAATAATCATATACATAATAAATACATAGTAACAAACGTCATATATATATATATATAATTTACCTTAACATAAATTCAAAAAAATAAGATTTATTTTAGTCGGTGTCAATATTGAATTTATTCCTTAATATTGAACAATAGTACTTTCAATGTTAAAACTTCGTCGACGTTGATTGTTGAATGTGGTATTTCAGAAAATTTTTTAACTCGTGTATTGTAAATTTTTTTTGTGACTTACAGTTGTAAGTAACTAACATTTTAAAGAAGATGTATATTAAAATTAACTTTAACGTTTTCCAATAAAATTTATCATCATCTTTTTGCATGCATTTAGGAGTGCCATATTACCTGTATATAAGGTAACAATACGGTATATTTGTAGATTTGCAAGAGCAATTGAAGATACTTTAAATGTTATGTTTCTGGTACAAATGATGGCATCTGCTATGACCCTTATTCTTCAAGGTTATCAACTTGTTATGGTAATTTAGCTAACCTCGTTATTAAGTATATACTTTTTTTATATTTTTCAATACCAGTTGTTTATTTTATTCAGATAATAACTGGTAGAGATAATGGTATTCCACTAATCGAACTTATTTTTATGATATACTATACTATCACCGTCAATTTCAGTCTCTTTATTTATTGTTATGTCGCTGAAATTTTACGAACTGAGGTAAAAATCCATTTTTATTATTATTGATTCTACAACTATGTACTATTAAAGAATTATTTTATTATTTAGTAATTTATCTACAAAACTAATATGAAACAAAACAAGTAGAAAAACTATTCTAAAAAACAAAAAAATATTGAATTTTAAATCACATTCAATTGTCTTTAAACTTTACAGAGTATGGAAGTGGGTAATTCAGCATATGAAAGCAACTGGTATAATTTACCACCAGCTAAAACAAAATTTCTAATGCTTGTGATGGTCAGAGCAGAACAACCATTTACTATCAGCGCAGGAAAATTCGCAGTATTTTCCTTAGAACTCTATTGTAGTGTGTGTACATAAATATTTTATTAATTTAAAAAAGAAAAGTTTAAAAACTAATTATCATTAAGACGATATGGAGCCCCTACATTTTTTTATACTGAAAAAATACGATGTAAGTAAGGTAAACGTCCATTTTTTGAAACAGCTTGCGGTGTGTTTTTATTTACTCTTTTTTACAATATAGAATTTACATTAATTTAATGCACTACGGTGTTTAATATAAACTGACTAAGATATATATATATATATATATATATATATATAAGCAATCAGTAAGATAGTAAAGACGGACCTGAACCCAATAATCTCAGGGACTTCTCAGGTAAAATCTCACCCGAGATTCCGCTTCAGATGCTGTGAAAAACTTAGGTAAATTAAGGGGGTCTTACACCTATAGGCCACTGAGGCCAAAATCACCTGAAAAAATAAAATAAAATATTATTATCAATAAAAAAAACATTATCTACTATTAGTATAACTATTTTTGGACAATATGGATTACAAGTAAATTGCACTTTACCCCATGAAAATCCATCAAGTAGTCTAAAAAAAAAATTACACCAAACTTTTCTTCTAGAAAGGACTATGTCTCAGGATTAAAAGAATCAAAGGACCTCTATTTTTATCATATTGTCTAAAAATAATTATACTAATAGTAGGTAATGTTTTTCTATTGATAATAATATTTTATTTTTTTAGGTGATTTTGGCCTATAGGTGTGAGACCCCCTTAAAAATCTTCAGTATTAGAAACACCGGTTAGGATGTTTCAACCTTCAGATGAACTAAAAAATGCTCGTTTAAAAATATTTGACACAATTTTTAAATTTTTACAAATTTTTCACCTCAGATCTTACCTAAAAAATCATCTGAGGTCTCATGTATCAAATTAGTAAAACTTGAAAAATTGTGTATAATATCTAAAGCAGAATCTCAGGTCAGGTTTTGGCGTGAGATTTTACCTGAGATCTCACCTGAGAAATCACCAGAGAATTCACTTGAGATCTCATCTGAGATTTTCCAGTAGAGATATACACGCTATGTATAAACTCTTTGTAAAAAAGTTTTTATTTGATAAAAATAATAAAAAAACATATTTATTCTTGTAAAATTCGAAACAATGATTAAATAATTGCAATACGTTGTAAACTATCAAATGTTGTATATCTCAAGATTGTTAAACGATTGAAAAATCGTTAGAAATTTAAGTAGTATAAATCCTCAATTTTGGTTTGTATTGTTGGTTTGGTTTGAATTGTAACTCGGTTTCTAAGAATTTAAAAACGTCGCTATAAACAAATTCATTTACATCTTAAGACGCGATTATTTTAATAATTATTAAATTTATTTTAATAATTGTTTTTAAAAAATTTTGTAAAGACGGATCACTTTTTGATGTATATATGGGACGATTACCTTACGTAATTTCTCATAAAGAATATTTTAAATAGAATTAAAATTTTTTAACGTTCTATGTGTATTTTATAAATGATTTCTTATTTTATTTGTAGATTTTGAAATCATCAGGCGGCTATTTATCTGTGCTACTTGCAATGAAAGACAGATTAGTTAGTTAAGGTCTAAATGTCTATAGAATGTTTAAATTTGAAATAGATTTTGAAACCACATTGTTAAAAAAATGTTACTACTACTTTAGTGTCAATATAATTTTTGTATATATTGTTATACCGTTATTTATTAAAAATTTTTGTCGATTATTATTGACACTTAGATTCTTCAAACTGAGGGTGTCGTTTCAAAAAATGATTTTCTCAGGAACTTTATCAGAAATTTTGACCACACATTTACTTCACCAATGGCTATGCATGTGCGAAATTCCAAAAAGTCGACACGTGCCAATTTTAAAATACTTAGTATTAAAGTTGGATACTTTAAGACAGCAGACAACATAGAAGCAACTATTGAATAAACTGCATTTAAATTCATTGTTGGTGAACGCTTTATATGATTATAACAAAAAACGATATGATACATAATATCTCTTGTTAAAATGACAGTATTTAATATAATTTTCAATAATTAACAGTGTTAATTACTGACGACAATTTTATTAATCTATATTTATTAATTTTAAAACATTAAAACATTATGATAAACTATTATTTATATTATTTATCAATCTTAAGCAGTGAATTCAAATATTAATAAAAATATAATAAAAAAAATGTTAATATTTAAAACTCGAATTTCTTGTTCTTAAAAAAATTGCTTGCTAGTACAGTACAAAATTTTCTCGTATCTTGCGTAATTACACAATTTTATATTCATGTAACATGAACTGTTATACATTGAATAATGTTTCTTACATTATAAATAAGTACAATAATAGCTACGAGAAAAAGTATGAATAACAAGATAACAATTAGCAATTACTGATCAGTTCTTCAAGAAGGGAAAGCTAATTAAATATTAAATGCATAAAGAAGCGCGCGCATTTCATATTTAATGCATCTACTCGGGTGAGGAATATTCTTTCATTTCCCCGTTCTGTCATTAATTTAATTGATCACATTGAGTATCTTTACTACAAAGTCCATAGCTGCAAACGCAAGTAGTACTGTCGAGAAAAAAGACAATAGTGTGATCTTTTCTGAAATGTATATTCAAATTAATTACAAAGCATATTTTAAGGTTTAGTTCCTCATTTAAAAAAAACATTTCAATCATTAAAAAAACCTCTTTTCATTGAGCATATCATAAAAAAACTATAATAAGTGAAATAGTCTAACTACTGTTATTTTAATTTTAAATTATCAATCGTGATTTATATATCGTAATGTAATTCAAAATGACCTCGTAAACAATATAAAAATTTTTTCTCAAGAAGAATATATTGCTGTCGGATTAACGAACCGATTACAATTTTTTAGAAGCATTCTTATTCCAGAAAAAATCATGTCTCAGTTTTTTGTGGACTCGTCCATTCTACATCATCATACACAAGCGTGCGCTATTTAATTTTCAAAATTTACTATTTTCGTACAAATATTGTATGAAAACGAATATTTAGTTGTAAATCATTGCAGAAAATACAAATTGCCTTCTTGCTTTACGAGTTTTTGCTCTTTTTCTTTTGATTCGGATCCAACATCTCTTAGATCTCGATTTGAGGACCAGGTTGTTGATTAACTTATATGGAAATCGTTTTTTACATCCTTGGATCGGCACGCCTAACTAGGAAAGCCAGGCTGGCCTTGCTTAGAGTTTAGTGTATATACATAATTTGTAGCTTCGAGACATAACCGTGTATGTTGAACGGTGTTTGGCTCAGGCGGCAAGGTGCTTGCTTCCCAAAACAAACATCGCCTTAGGGCTCAGGTTCGATTCCCCGTCTGCGCAAATTTTTCGGAGGCATTTTCTCAAAAATGTTTCCCGGACTTTTTCGGTGACCGAGAGCGAACCTGGTGCCCGGGGTTGGTGGTTGAAGCTACCGTATGTACCTGATCTGTGGGTCGGATCGACTAAGTACAATAATTGCGCTGATGAGCGCATGAGTAAGGCTGATTCCACTGCGAGTTTCGCTCGAGAGATTCGCCCGACCTATAAGGTAGAGGTCTGTAGCGGTGATTCGATCGGTAAGACTGGGATTAATTACTAGTCAAGCCGGGTTTGAGTCCCAGATCTTTATCGATTGATACAAGCACCACTGTTTCACACATGTGCTTCGTTTACCAACAGACCACAAACCACCGTCGTCGATTGGCACCGCACGGTAGCACAAACAGGGCAACGTTACATAACATAAAAAACCGTATGAGTTCACTTTTCAAGTTATTGAATGAAAAAAGGATTTTAATGTTCAAATTTATATGTAAGATCAGAAGAAACAATATGAGTAACGATACTGTACAAGTTAATTGACACATTCAAAGCGCACATTTGCGCACGGTGGTATGAGTAGGTTATATACTTTCTGATACGTTAAAAATGAGTAAGAACTCAAAAAGTATGGTCTTATGTTGTTATGCCAGGAACTGTGGACTTAACTAATAGTGCTGTTCTCATTCATTTTGAAGCGTATTCTTTAATTTAATTATGAAACGAGTCAATACATTAAAAAATTAACAATTGCTCAATAAATTCTTATAGCTTATTCTACAAATTTCCATTTTTGTGAAATTTCTATTAAATTTACGGCCATTTGGCATATTCTACACGTGTTAAATAGTGCGGGCCATTGCAATCTAATATTATAAATTTTTAAAATGTTCATAACTGCGTTAAACATAATCACGTTTATATTAACAATAATAGGACATAATTTTATGAAATTATTAATATATTTTTAACAGTTATTTTCAAATAGGCACGCAGCCTCTTTTACTGTGCTCGCCTCATTGCAAGTAACTGCGAATTGTAATAAAAAGCAAAAGCAATAGCAAGACTATCATCTGTTGTTTTAATGAAGGTATGGTTCTTAAATAAATTTGTGGACTATTTAAGTATTTTGCCTCCAACAAACTTGATATATGTATTACGGCTATATGAACATATCATATGATAATTTCGGATATGGGATCTTTTATGAGATCTCATACGAGATATTATAATATATACCATTACAGGTGAGATCTCATATGAGAACTCATATGAAATCTGCTATCTGAAATTTTCATAGCCTCTCAGGAGACTGTCCTGTATTTCAGAGACCAGCTCCTCATCGGTAAAACCGGCGCTTCCTGTAGAAGGCATTGGATTGACTACTTTTAACTACCTTATCTATACGGATTCCCTACCATTGATTCGTATTTGCCCAGACTTATACGTCTGCAAGGCAAGGGAAAATTCCCGCCCCAAAACAGCCAGTGTTCAGGTTTTTTCCCGTGGAAGAAAAACTCAGAGGAAAATTATCTGAGTATGACTTCGTCGGGAATTGAACCCCCGAGCCCTTAAGCAACCAAGTTTCTGCTAGTTAAAATCTGCGCCTTAACCAACTGAGTCGCGGATCGCTCTAAAAACTATGGTATATAAATTATTTAAAAAATTTTTAAACAACGAGGAAAATATCTGTAATACAAATTTTATATGTGATATTTTTTTGGCCCGATTCGTTTTAATTTTCGATACACAGGCACACATACATAATTTCAGTATAAAGAAGTGGCGATAAAGAGCCAGCGAGCCTTGGCATCTTTTCTTATTTCACTTTATTACTTGATAATCTTATTCAGTTTCAACCAGCAAAACTACCGTTGTCTTGATACCAAGATCAGGATAATTTGAACCACACGATTGGGCGAATCATAATCACACCACTGTTGAATACGATAAATCCATGCGCAATTAATTCTACGATTGTGAATGTTGAGACTTGATTGGATGAAGGATTTCTGTGTAATAGGCGAATAAATAAGGTGAGCACACTAATTTATTTGTCTAACAGTTCTTCTTTTTCAAGTTGATTTTGAACGTTAACAGATCAAGCAAAATTTTAAATATTGCGTAATTAAAAACTAACACATTCAAAAATAAGCTACGCGAGTATACACGCACGCTGAAAGACTGAGATCGCCGTCTCTCTCTCTCTCTCTCTCTCTCTCTCTCTCAGTCACACCACACATACAAATAGAAGTCCGCTGGCTTATACTCAACATTGAAAATGAATTAATTTAAAGGCGGGAATTGCCAGTTTCTCTCTGCCACATTAAGGCATCATTCGAGTTCACACCACGCTCAAGCGTAGACGTTATTCAATGTTACAGTTTTTTTTATAAAATTATTCAAGTTAAGTATTAGTGTTTAACGATAATTTGTATAAAAAATTTAAGTTATTTTAATCGTTACATAAAAGTCTATTACAACTCGCCTATTGTGAATAAAAAGGATCGAAAGGTACTACATTATTTTCTCATAACAAAAGTTATAAAAAATACAGGCAAGTTAACTAAAAAAGTTATATATAGTGAGGATTGTTTTTGAACTCAATTTATTTAAAAAATTTAAGAAGTTTAATTCTTTTAAAGTACTAGAAAAGGTCTCTAAAGTCTGATCGAAGTTCTGTTCCTTCGATCATTAGATTGAAATATCATTTTATATTTTGTTTAATAAATGTCCATTTCTTCTTATTTTGAAACAAAAGTTGAAGTTCTCTAGTGTTAGTTGAAATAAGGAAAGGGTTTGATTACGCCGATTAGCACAAGTTCGGCCGGTGGCTGCTGTCGCTTGTTAGTAGTGTTTCTGACTCGCGAGGCGGCGGCTTTGGTTCAATCTCAGGGTCCGTCACTTTTTATTATTAAAAAGTTGCGATGGCTTACTGGTAAGCCTAGTAAAAATTAATGTTTTAAGAATCATGTTCAATGTTTATGAAATAACGTTCACTTTTTGCCGTAATATATCTTTGTAGAAAAACACTTAAACGAAATTTTACAAGAACATTTATTTGATAATAAAAACTACTAGCATGTTTTAATTTTTAGCAGAAATGAATTTGTTTGTGATAATATGAATATGTTGAGAATTCGTGTTTTTTTTGCTAATTTTAGTGCGGACAATATTCTTATAAAACTAAGAATGTGTTAAAAAATAATAAAATGCATTATTCATAAGTTTTTCATTATTTATTAAATTAGTATGAATATTATCTAATTTTTTCTCTTTATAATATATAATACGTAATAAAAAAAACTTAAATAAAAAGTAATGATTACTAACGAATAACTGATTCATAAATTAATAAAATAATAATAATTTTTTTTCATTCACTTTTTTTTAAAACTATAAGCACTTGATTAGTCATCGATCAAAGTAACTTTCCTTTTATTCAAAATTCAAGAACGCACTTTCTAGTTTATCACCGAAATACTGTCTTTTTTTCTCAATCAAAAATTTAATATAACCAGCAACCAGAAATTATGCAAATATTTTACCAAAATCGAAAAGATGAAGCCTTGCGAAATAAATCAGGTACTTTAAATTTTTTATCTTGCTTTCATGGTTATTCACGCTTTCTGCCAGTGATACTCAGTAGGCACCCTTAATAATTATAAGTATAAATAAATAACATGAATGATCTAGCTGTTGAACTATTAATAATTATTGAATAGTCGGTTACATTTCATAATGAGTGCAATTTCGCGGACTTGTGCGATCGGAAAGTATTTGATTAAGAAGTAAAAACGATTGAAAAAATAAATGTAGGAGTAAATAAAAATTTTTAATTAAGATTTGCTTCAGCGGAAATACTACATTATAGCACGGCTTGCCTAAGCCCGCCGTCACACATATCCGTCACCGAGCAGGCCATTATTGGGGCTACTTAGGTCACGGATAGGCGTGACTTAAGGGGGTTATCGTGATTTTAAAATGGGTTCACTATTTATTTGTAATGTCATACGATATTAAAATATAATAATGTAATTATACACATATATAAAAGGCAAATACTTTCTGAATTAAAAAAAACTATTGTCATATACAATGGCTTTCGGAGGGAGTGACGTTATCCTCCAGGTTCAAGTGATTTGGTCAAAAGTTATTTACTTTTCTTCTATCGCAAAATCAACATTTATTTAAAGACATAGACATATATTAAAATACAATCTATCTTCTGTTAAAGAAAAATCTCGGACCCTTCAAAATTAGGTTTGTTAAGAGCTACATAAAACACGTTGTTTCCGAAAATAATTATATATCAATTACGTTTATGTTAATTTTTAATGCAACTAGGTAATTGTGCAACACTATAATTTCTTTTATAGATTTTAACAACAAACCTATTATAACATGTCAGTCAATATTGTTTATGGGAATGGAAAGGTGAACAACAAATGCGGTGATGAAACAGAAATGAAAAAAACTGGGTTACAGGAATTCTATGCTGGCCAATCTATCTTCATTACAGGTATGACATTTACATCGAAAAAAATCAGTTCCCTGCAAGTATCGCAGACGGATTGATATTCAAATAAAAGTGGTACATTTATACTCAAATGGTATCAATTCCGATAAAAAATCTCTAAAAAATGTACAATTCTAGAATATCCAGACTTATTTCCCAATATAAGAGAATTATAGAACTTAAAAATAAAATAGGAACTTTTTAATAACTTTTTTAGATGAATAAGTTAGAACCCATTCATTTTTAAAAGTTTAGAGGTTTTCAGTAAAAATAAAGACTATTTTTTTGGACAAAAATTTACAAACAATATATAAAAAATACACTATTTATTAAAATTTTTCACAAATGTTTCTAGGTGGAACTGGCTTTTTGGGAAAAGTTTTATTAGAAAAGCTATTACGATGTTGTCCAGACATTTCGTGTATTTTTGTATTAATACGTTCGAAAAAAGGAAAAAGTACGACTGATCGTATTCGCGATCTCTTTGATAATCCCGTAAGCATGTATTCTATGATATTAGAAAAGTGACAAACATCATTATTTCAAATGTATTACTATGACAGAAATAACTTTAAAATGAATAATCTTTTAGATATTTGATGATTTAAAAGACAAAGGAGTTGAAATTGAAAAAAAAATTATTGGAATTGCTGGTGACTGTACACTTCCAGATTTAGGAATTTCCCCCGAAGACAAAGACTTATTAATTAGTAAGGTAAATACAATTTTGAAAATCAGTTTTAATAATTTTTGTATTCTAACGAATGATTTGAAAAATATCTCTGTGTTTTACGCTTATTGAAATATCTCTTAAAATTTATATTTTAATTTTCTGGAGAAAGTAATTTCAATTGATGCTTTAATGTTACCGGGAGCATATTTTGTGTAGTATAATTTAGATTGCTACGTGTATGTTTCTAGATCACACAAAAGTATTTAAAAAACATTGCTGCTATTAATTAATCAAACAATTTAAAAGGTAAAGAGTTCATAGGCTTAAGCCAATTGATCAATTGTATTGGACAAATAAAAATTATTTTATTCTTTTATCAAAATTTGTTTGTGAAGCAGATAAAATTTACAATGTATTTTGTGTATGTAGTTTTTTCTCTTTGAGTTTTTGAAAAGGTAGAATCTTGGTATGAGAACATACGAAAGTTCTTTTTACACACGGAGAAAAATATTGTATAGTAAAACATTGGAGCGTATCTCATATTTGTCAGTTAAAATAGTCATTTTTCTTACTCACCATTTTTCTTCGTGTGTAACATACCAAAATAAAATATTTTTTATAGATTTCGACATGTAATAGGTATATAAAAATGTAATACATTCATTTTCCCATTTCAAATTTGAAAAATACATTCTTTATGTCCCTGGTAGAAAATAACCCAACCAAAATGGCTTAACTGCAACGGTTGGTCAATTTTTTGGGCCAACGAATAACAAAAGTATTGACCAACATTTAGCTAACGGTTGCTGAATTATCAATAATTAAATATCTTAAAGTTTATGAAACAACAACATTAACTAATAAGAAATATAGATATGTAAAAACGATTTATTTGTAGAAAGTAATCAA
>JAWWEQ010046045.1:0-16677 GCA_035583055.1 Torymus tubicola | reverse complement strand
GTAGCGTCTGCGACTTAATCTGGCTACAGGGTCAATGAACAGTGAACAGAAAGGCCCGGGTTCGAATCACCAAATTGGATGGACGAAAGCATTTGGTGAATCAAAACCACCCCGTGACAACTGGCATAACAACTAAATAATCGATTTGATTTTGAGGTTAAAAACCAAATCGTAACACTATTTATTATGTAATTAAATGATTCGACACCAAACTTTAATTAATTATTGAATACTTCAATGATAATTTTGTTGATTTATATTTAAACTCACACATGAAAAATTTAATTATTTTTTATACCAAAATATTCAATTCATATCAGAAAACGCTTTGAATGACGCTATATTCATATCGGATATTGAACCATCAATCAATCCCACTGCTTCTTTAATTGCTTCACAACATCCTTTTATCTATTTTTAAAAGAAGATTAGAATATATTCTTAGATTTCTGCTTGCAATTTGGAACTGGGCACCGATTTTGAGCAGAGCTTTCTTATTATTTTGATACTTGGTAATTTATAACAATATTTCGAATTTTTTCAGCTTCCAGTTCAAAAATAGATCTATCGAATATTGCTAACATAAGTGAAGTTGGCAATTTATTAAGAGACGCAGACACTATAGCTGTTCCGACTGTTTCGAGTAATAAATATCCCTGCCCATTTTGCGCAAAATTCGTTCCTAAACTTCCACGTCACATGTTCGACGTTCATTCGGATGAGGAAGACGTTAAAAAGGCCAAAGCTTTACCTCCGAATAATGATGAAAGAGAAAGAATTTTGAGTAACTTACGAGCGCTTGGACGATTTAACTACAATCGTAAGGCAAATTCAAATTTCCAAGTTGCTCGACATTCTAAAAAAGGAAAAACAAAATTTGTCAAGGACTATTATCACTGTCCCAAATGTAAAGGACCATTTGTAAAGAAATATTTATCGGCTCATATGAAAAGATGTGGTAAATTATCCACAGTAAAAGGACATTTTAATGTACAAGTCGCAGCAAAATTATTAACGCTTGTGTGCCACTGCCGGGCAAACAAAAAAACAAGGAAGCTGTTTGCTGTGTTAAAAGATGATTCAGTATCGTGTATAATTAAGAATGATTTGCTATTAGTTTTATACTCCAATCTCAAAACCGCGAAGTATGCCACAGGCAAAAAACCGGCAAAAGCGATGATCCGCAATAACCTTAGGCTGCTCGCACGCCTCCTCATAGAAATAAAAAAAATTCATTCTGATATTCAAGATTTTAAGGACATTTTTAATCCAGTTCATATTGATGATTATTTTAGCGCTGTTGAAAAACTTGCTGCGCCAAAAAATGATGATGTGTATTACAATCATCCATATAATGCTATATCCATTCAACGACTCACCAAAGATCTCATTCTGGCCTGGAGAGATGAGTGTATTATTCAGTTAGAAAAAGATAAAAATTTCCAGCTGTTAAAAGAACGATGTGATAATTTCGAAACTCTGTTTCAAAATCGCTTCAACGCATTTATTGGTAAGACAGCTTACGAGTCACAGGCTGAAATAGCTAGGAATAAAGTTGTTATATTGCCATCAGCAAGCGATGTAAACACATTTTTACAATATGTTAAATCTGTACGCGATAAAGCATATTCTCAATTAAAACAAATGTTCGACCAGACGTCGTGGAAGACCTTAATAGAAACAACATTATTAGCTCTCTTAATTTTTAATCGAAAAAGAGTCGGAGATATGGCCACCTTATCACTAAAAAACTATGAAATACGTCAAAGTATAGCATTATCCGCACCAGATACATTCGAAGGGGTAGATGACGTGAGCAAAACTGTTGCTAAATATTTTAAACACGTAAACATGAGAGGCAAGAAGTCAAGGACTGTACCTTTGCTACTAGATCCTGACAACGAAAAATGTTGCGAACTGATTATTTCTTATAGAGATGAAGCCCACGTACCAAGAAATAATCCATATCTTTTTGGATTGCCTGGACATGAAGGCAACATCTGAGATAGTCGATATCCAGAGCCTTGTTCCTATATTCGTAAGTATTCAAAGGAATGTGGCGTCGAAGTACCAGAACTGCTAAGAGGCACAACGATGCGAAAGCACTTAGCTACTTCATGTACAGATTTAAAATTATGCTCCAATGAAATTGAGGAGTTGGCAAAATTCATGGGACACAACGTTAGTATCCACAAGGAATTCTATCGTTTGCCACAGATTACCCATGCCGTGACCCAAGTGGCACGATTACTCATCACTGCACACGCGGGAACGGTCGAATCAATAGAGAACGAAGATGTTGAGGAAAATGAAGGTAATAATAATTATTATTCACTCGTTTTTGTTGCTCTCTCAATATTTCATTCTGAAGTTTCCCCGCTCAGCGTCCGCGTCCTTGTTCTCCCGCGCTCGTGTCCTGTTTACACTCGCATTCATCCCTTTTCCAACCCGCACCTTTCTCTTCTTGGCTCGTTTTCTCTCCTTCCTTCATATTCTTTCGCGCCTTCTCAGTCTTCTCTCTGGGCTCCCTCGTACTTTCCGACCCTCTTTCTCGTCCGTCACTCTTTTCCCGCGCACCCTCGTTCTCTTCTGTGATCCTCCATGTACCCTTATTCTTCGACATGCATTTTTGTTCTACTTCACGACCCCTCAATCTTCCGGTTGCCCACATCTGCTTCCAAACGGTTAACTTCCCCTCGCTCTCTTCTCGACACTTCCTCATGCTCCCTCGCTCTGCCCTCACTCCGTCGCTCTCCCTCATGCTTCGAAGTTCTTCCCTCGCCGATCTCTCGCACATCTTTACTCTTTTTTTTCGTTTTTTCTCTTCCGAGCTCTCAATTTCTTTGGAGTTCCCTTGTTTCCTCTTGCTCTTCTCTCAGCGATTTCGTGCTCCCTCGGTCTCTCTTTTTGGTCATACTATCCCGCTCTCTTGCAATCTTCTTGCGCTCGCTGCTTTCCCTTGTGCTCACCCAAGCTCTTGCACGCTCCCTCATGCATTCTACCACTCGTTCGCTTTTCCAGGCATTCCCTTCTCCTCCCATGCACTACTCGTACATCATCCAAATGCAAACTTACGGCTTCTTAAGTATAAGTTCAATTCATCTTCACAGTATATATCATCATGTAAACCTCATTCCCATTTATTCTCCATTTTATTCAATTTTTAACATTTGAAAGTCTTAGAGCCAAGGCTTCAAAGTGTGGCCAGTAAGCAAATATATATAGTAATTGAAACCCGTGTTAATGTGGCGATTTATCGCCACAATCTGGCCACACTGAGGTCAAAAGGTATCTTATATCATGGATTGATCGTGTATAAAGGGTCGATCATACGTCTGGTTAGTAAACTGACTTTTCGACTTTCTAGAGGTTAATGGTGATTCTCATATTAAGATAATCAAGATTTACTTATTTCACACTTTGTTTCACATAATAGCAACTACCGAGACCTGGCTAGACCCTTATGTAGATTTTGCTTCACTCGTACTGTCAAAAGACTTCACTCTAATGCGTGTGCTGTACATGCTGGTCCCATGGCACCAATCGAAAAAGGAAACAACTGAGAAAATCAAGGTAATATAACTATTATACCCCATTCTCCACCGTGCATGCCCCTTCATATGTGCCTCCTCCATGCTCTTGTGCCCTTCCCTGTGATCACTCATCTTCTCTTAGGTTCTTTTTCCTTTTGCCCGCGCTCCCATAATTACCCCTGCGACCCTTCAATTAGCTTAGCGCTCCCACGTTCTCGACCATGCTCTTCTTGCTCTCCAACAGTATCCCGCCCTGTTCCCCCACTCTCCCGTGGTCTCTTGTGCGGATCGAAATCATCTCGTACTGTACTATTTAGAAACCGACATAAGATTTGGCATGTTTCCTCCCCCTTCGGCAATGTCACGTGCTGCTCTATTGTTACTTCCTCCTCTTCCGCTCTTTTATTATGTTTGTCTCTTGTTTCAAACTGACAGTTACCTTTTGTCAAAGACGATGTTAATTTTTTATCCATAAAATAGTTGTTACGGGGAGTAAGAACAGACCCGGAAGTACCCGCGGTCTGGCGGAGGTATCGATCCTGGAAGTACTTACGGATCGTCGGGATTAATAGCCCAGAAGTTCCTGCGGCTATTTGCGGTCCAGAAGTACCTGTGACCGTGCTACTCGTCCGGAAGTACCCGCGACGAGGGTTGAGCAGCACCCGGGGGCTCAGCTGTCTATTCTTGTCACAGAAGTACCTGCTGTCAAGAGTAGACTCAGAGCTAGGTAGCGGGAGAAGTTCCTCTCCGCTGCCCCGAGGGGACTGATCCTTGCAGTCGTGCGGCTGTATTTATCCCCACTGCGCGGTGGTGGGAGTGCGGCGTCGGCGGCTCGGCAGTATCAACCGGCGCTGATGCTGTGGCGCGAATATTTAAACAGTGACGGGCGCATCCCGTCACATAGTTTTCAAATGATGAACGTTAAGTTTGAAGTACGAAATAATCATATCTCCTTATTTTGCAGATCCAAATGTATCATCGGTATCATCTCAACTTGTACCTGTTGCTGGAACAGACTTGGAATGTGATGTCCAAATTTCAAGTGGTGAGTTTATTTTAACTTGAAAAATTATAAAATCGTCCCAAATGAAAAAGATAACGATAAAATAATAAGTATTACATCCATAAACCCCAAACCATAACCTCCAAATGCAAAATATTCAAACTGGAAATCAATTTATCTCTAAATTCAAAAACCACAAAACTCGTAAAGCTTAAACCGTGCATTTGAAATTTCGAACGTTCCAAGTGAACGAAATATTTTTGTCATTTTTAAATTTAGTCGAATTTGGCTACTTAATACATTTAAATAATGATGATAAATATATTTCTTCACTTTTCACTCTTGTAGTCAGTACTAACGCTAATCCAACCAATTCTAACCAAAATGTGAAACTTCAAATTAATATTTCGTTCATGATGAATTTTCGTTCATCTTAAAACTTATAAAATTCATGAAACCTAAAATAAACCATCCATACACCTCCAATACGCCATCATCCATTGTAGTTTCATTGAATTTCATGTTCTCGTATAGTATAAGCTCTCGATAGTGGCCTTCAGACGGGGCTGTAGGAGCGAAAAGATCTTTGAAATTGCCAGATACTGAAGTCTCTCCACAGATGGTAGACGTACGGTAATGGGGCGCCGTATGACGGTAGTGTGAAAACTAGTATCCTCCGTTATGCAAAAACTTCGTTTTTCCATTATAGGTACGACCAAACTGATCAGGAGAATCTTGTGTTTCATTAAATTCAATATTGAATCATTTGAAATAGTTTATAATAACAACTAGTTTTATTTATATTGCTTATAACTCAATAAATATCGCTTGCAGAAAAAATCTTGAAGATGAAAAAGGTCCGTTTCAATTAGATTTATCAGATAAATGTATTGAACATGTACTGAAAATTTATTTTTTATACGTTATGTTTAAGAATCAATTTTCTTCGATTTTTTGCAATTTTTATTTTTAATCGCGTTTTAATGTTTTTTTATGGATATCTCTGAAATTGAAACTGAAATCTCCTTATTATTAGACAAAGGTATGTCCAAAATTACATTAAGATCCATAAAAAATTGATCGAGATAATTCATAAACATCATTTTTGCTCGGGTGAATATAAAAGGCCCTCTCCAGGCAGTCGTACCTAAAAACAAACATAAATTGAATATAGCGCGTGACACACGAATGTATATTTTTCACGTATATATAGATATGCACGTGTAAAATACAAAGCATGCGCTGCAATAGCGGAGTGGGGAACGCACACACATATCTATCGATGCGAAGGGGAATCGGTCCGGAAAGCCACTTATCGAGAGTATAATGTACAAGTTTCAATTAGTCTATTTTATGTCAGGTTTATGAGTTTCGATGTTTCGAAGAATGTCGTTTTAGCTTAACTTCATTTTGTATTTAAAATAATATATTTGTTTCAGCTAATTGCTCATTGAAAAAAGTAAAGAAGAATGTGAGATGGACAGATGAAGAAGCAGAAATACTTAAAAATGAATTTTCTAATGAAATAAAAAATCCTAATACAAAACTCGATGGTCGCAAAATTATAAACGTCATAAATAAACATAAATGTTTAAAAGGAAGAAAATTAGAAATGACCAGGATGTGTATCCACCGACTACGAGCTGCTGCTCTTCGGGAAGGGGATGCTGGATCCACTCAAACCACAAATACTAGACAACGTCAAGTCAATAGAATTCCGAGTTCTATCTATAAGTATTTTGAAGAATCTATTAAAAAAAAAAGAAATACCATCGACTGAAAAATGCGTTACGGCACTTACGTATCCGTCTTTACATAGATATTCCGTAATGGACTTAAAATCACTAATTAAAAAAGCGATTGAACAAAAAGAAAGTTCTGACAGCGATACTGATTAGCATTTATTAACAATCTCCATTTACAAACATTCATGTATAAAAACTCATTGTATAAATCATAATATTGGCTGCAATAAAGTTATTTCTAAAAATTTAAGTAAGTATACAAGTGTACTTTTATAGTGAGTATTTCTTTACATACAGTTTGGCAGGTAGCGCAGTCGCCACCAGTGTTGCCAGTAAACAAATATATATAGTAATTAAAACCCATATTAATGTGGCGATTTATCGCCACACCCTGGCCACACTGGTCGCCACCTCATCCGATCAGCTAAGTTAAGCAGCATTATGCGCGGTCAGTACTTGGATGGGTGACCGCGTTTTTCACTGTAAGATTTCGTGTGATCGGTTGTAACGGTAGCTCCTCCGGGCCGTGTGCTCAAGGAGTTCCACCAGGATTCGGGATTGGGAGAATTGGGGAGGCTTAATGAGACATAGACTAGATTTAACAAATAAAAGTAACAACGTTTATTATACTAATTCTAATACAACATCCGTGGTAACTACGCCTGCTCCGTGTCGTCATTAAGCCCCCTGAAACAAAAGTCAGAAAACGCACTTACTTCGGATGATTCGCAATTATCATACGCTATTGCCCTAATATCCGCGACGCGTGAGCCCTCTTCCGGCGGGCGTCGGTAAAGGGGAAGATCGGTTGTATCCACACCACCTCCTGGGCACGTGGGCTCACGTCGCAGAGGTGGGTGTGTAGCTAGTCGGACACAGTCGAACCTTCCCTCGTATGCTCACGTTGGGAAGTTCCGAGTATTCCAGGATTCTTATGTCAGTCGGGCTTCCCAGGGACTAATCGGGGGACACGTGTGCTCACAACTCCCCTAGTTCCGGTTTCTCGGCTTCCTTCCGCCTCTACCTGGTGTGCTCACGACGGAAGAGACGGTTCGAATTCCGGCGGTTCTCTGTCTAAGGGCTCGGTCTAGGCACGTGTGCTCACGAAGATAAAGCGACGAAACGGGATCTCGGTTCGTCCTCCACGCCCTCTATCCCAGGCTTCCTGGTACACGCGAGCTCACGTCGTACTAGGTAGTCGAGGTAGGACGGATACTCTTGGCTCCTGGAGCCGTGTGCTTACGACGGCACGACCAACAGTATCTCTCGGAAGAGCTTGGCCGTATAGGTCTGTCGGGTAGTCTATGGCGAGGGCGAGACGGTACGGGGCTTAATGGGGAGTCAGACCGCGAACTCTGGTAGGAACGGGTGCTTCGGGTTCCACTGACTCGTGTGCTCACGATGCCAGAGGCTAGTGGGAATATTGGTTTGGGAACTGGAACCGGGAATGGGAACGGTCGGAAGAGTCCTGCCCGAAGTTTCGCGGGACGGCGTTTATATACTATTCGAATCTGCGCGGGCAGACGTTCGAGGCTGCGCGCGCAGGAGTGCGCGCGCACCATGGCGTAAAGAGGAATTTTCATTTAGCGGGACGAGCGCGCGTGCGCACGTAATTTACCAACCTAACCTGGACCGTCTTCAACCACGTGGCTGTGAATTTCGCAACGACGTACGATTACTTTGTTGCACGGTTAGTGTTAAATTTGCCTCTACAAACTGAGCGGGAGGTGTGGATAAATACAGTTTCGGTGTCTAAGTCTACGAAATGTGACCTAGACACCCAATCTGAATTATTCTAATGCACCGACCATTCCGAGGTGGATTTTCTTAAATAGAATTTATCTCACGTGGTTTGCCTATAGGTTTTTCCCGCCCCACAGGCATAACCCTGGGCGGATGCCGGATGGATGTGAGGTATATATTTAGAGAGGTCCTCAGGAATATATTTAGGAATATGTAAAAACAAGGCAAGGACAAATAAAGGTGTGGAGGATACGCGCTAGGCCAGTAGGCTGCGTGGAAACCACCTATTTTTTAATGAGTATTTCTTTATAAAAAAACAACCTCCCAGGTTACTATAAAAGCATACAAGTGTGCTTTTATAGTAAGTATTTCTTCATAAAAAACAACCTTCCAGGTTCAGTCATTGTGTCTCCTCCGGTCACCCTTATTACATTGTCTATGTTCTTGCTTTATTTCTACCAACAAATTATTCTTCAACATACCACATCCGTTCCTTCAGCCCTCTGCCGCTTTCGCACCGGCTTTTACACTTAATATCAATGCTCTCTCGCGTTTCTGCATGTTCTCACGTTTTTTCTCTTGTTCTCCGGGTCACCCTTATTATAATAATCAGCTTGCTTTTGGTGTGCTTTCTCGATATTTTTGGTTACTAAATCCCGTAGTGCATCCAATCTCTTCACTCTGTCACGCCAGATTTCCGACGCTAACCGTATTTCTAGGCCCTTTACCTCCATCTTCCGCCTTAGGCTTTTGACTTGGGCCGGTTGGCGGCCGTAATTCAGAAAGGCTGGCGAAACCGGGTTATTTGCCTGAACGGCGGTATTCATGGTGTGCTGGAATTCGTGGAGATATCGGTCCCAGTTCTTATGGTCTGCTTTAACGAACGTGCAATCGTAGTTTTTATGTTTCTATTACTCCTTTCAATTGGGTTGGCTTGAGGGTGATAAGGTGGCGTTGTGACTCGAGCTATCCCGTAGACATCCGAGATTTTGGCACCTAGCCTTGTTATCGAATTCTTTCCCATTATCAGTGAGCAAATAATCAGGGGCCCCCATCGAAACAACACCAATTCCTCAAGGGCCATTGTCACATTTCTTCCAGTGGCCGGGCGCAAGGGGCGTAACTCGACCCATCGTGAAAATGAATCTTGGAATACCACGACATATTTGTACTGACTCGAACTTTGTAGGAATTCCATTAAATCGGATGCCTCTACATCCCACTGTCTCTCGATTGCTCGACCCTCCATCAACCCTTTCCATGCAGTTTGGTCAGGCTTATACCTTTGGTACTCGTCGCATTCCTGTACGAACAGATACACATCATACCAAACGCCCGGGTCAATTTAACTCTTATGCAATCTTTTTATATGTCTGCCCTCCTCCGGTAGATTAACCCATCCTCCACTCGCCATGACTTATATTTTTTCGGGTTAGCATGTAGCTCCTTAATGCGTTTGAGGTACCGTTCATCCTTCACTTCTTCAAAGGTTGCTACTTCCACTTCATCTCCTTCTTCCTCCAGGATTCTCGAGAGCGCGTCCGGTACTCGGTGCATAGCCTCCTTTTGGTGTTCGACCTTCACATCTCATTGTTGTAGTTCCAAGGCCCAACGCGCTAGTCGCCCTGTGGGTTCTTTTACGTTTTCTAGCCAGGTAAGGTCGTAGCTTCTTAATTGCCCACACTAGAGCCAAGCATTCCTTTTCGGTCGTAGAGTAGTTCCGTTTAGCGCTCGATAATACTCTATGTATAAACACTATGAGGTGTTCTCCATCGTCAAACTGCGACAATACCGCTCCTATAGCGTCATTACTCGCGTCACACTGTACTGTGAATTCTCGCGAGAAATTGGGTCTTGCCAACACGGGTGCTCTCGTAAGTGCCAGTTTTAACTAATCGAACGCCTGTTGTTGCTCATTGCTCCATTGCCATGCTTGGGTCTTTTTAATGAGCTTCAATAGTGGTAGCTTAATCTCGTTTTCTCTCTCAATAAGTCTGAAGTACCACCTTACCATTCCTAAGAATTGCCGCAATTGCCTCTTGGTTTTGGGTACCGCGTATTGCAGTATAGGTTCGACCTTTTCCATATCGGGCCTCAATCCATCTCGATCTAATAGGTAATCGAGGTACCCTACTCGTGAGCACCCGAACTCGCACTTCCTCCAGTTCACCGTAAGCTGGAGTTTCTTCGAAGGTGTCCGTCGCGATTATAATGTCGTCAAGGTACCCGAATACGTGTGGTTCCGTAGTGGACCCAAATAATTTGTCTGTTAACCTTTGCAAGGTTGCCGGAGCATTAGATAATCCTAATGGTATTTTTCTTAAATTGGCAGAGGCCAGATCTTGGAACAGCAAATGCATTTCTCTCACAGTTTCCTGAGCTACCGACCACATCGTTGGCGACCGGCGCCTAGGGGCGTGGCGGATCGGTGTGTGATGTGTCTATTCAATATGGTGTTCAGTGCGGTGGGTGGGGGCAGGTACTTACTGTCCGATTTGCGAATGAGGCGATCTACTATTTCCTTGATCTTTTCTGTTTCATCCCGTGTCATTTCCATTAGACCCGCATGAAGGGCAACGCGCAGAGTCGAGTGATGTTCCTTTTGTACTGCCAGGGTGTAACTCCACGACGACACCCAGTGGCCATCTTGCGTACGCGGGATTGCTCTCCATGGACACCACCGCGGTAACGGGTGTTAACGTGGCTGTGGAACTTAGCCATTTTTGGCGAGTCTGCAGTTCGTGTAGATACTCCTTGTGCCATTGTTTCCAGAAGTTTTGTCGCGTTTTGGAGATCAATTGGTCGATGGTTAAGCGATTATCCGGAACTGAAACAAAATCTGGCTGGGGTAAAAAATTGAAGGGATGACCGATAAGGATATGCGCAGGGGTTATTGCGAGTAAACCATTGGAGTCGGCAGATATGATTTCTACCATTAAGGATCCAAAGGTCTGATCTGATTTCTACCATTAAGGATCCAAAATCTCTCGCGTATGGCATACAGAGTCAATTGGATACCTCCGTGAAGATTTCTTTGATGGGCATCACGAATGATGAGATCTGACACGTGATGATTACTGGGGAGTAAAATCGGATGTTTTTGATTGAAGAGGAGATTCGATTTTTTCAGACGTCCGCCTACTCTAATTAAACCGTCGTCATCGAGAAATGGGTTCAGTTCGTCGAACTTGGTTCGATTCCTAAGTGAACTCCTTTGAGGATTTTTGAGGAGTTCAATTTCGGGTTTGAAACTCTCCCGTTGAATGATGAGAAGAAGGGCACGCTCGGCGCGAGCTGTTTCAATAGGAGAGAGATAGCGTACACCTTGTTATGACCCACCCGTTTCTTCCACGTTGCTTAGTTTGGGTCCCCTGTTCGTCCAACGGAGCATATACGCTAACGACCTAATCAAGCAACCGTATTCGGAGAATCGAGAATAGATGTCACTTCCTCGTAAAGCGGTAACTAAGATTATTCCTTCCTTGAAACCTTGAAGGTGAGTTGGTTGGAAGCGTAGTTGGCGACTGGGGCCAGTTGTTATCGGCAAGAGATAACCATTTTGGACCTGAAGCCCAAAGAGAGTTTTTTAGAAAATCGCTCGGTAGCTGTCCGTGGGATAATGCATCAGCTGGATTAGCCTCCGAAGGGAAATGTCTCCACTCAACCTCCTCACCCAATTCTTGGATGTCAGCTACTCTATTCGCCTCATATGTGCGCAACAAATGAGGTGTCTTCTTTAACCAGCATAAAACAATCATGGAGTCCGACCAGAGGACTACGTGCTCGATCGAAAAAACCAGCTGATTTTTCGAATCGACGTACAGTTTTTTTAAGAGTGTCACGCCAGCTAGCTCTAATCGAAGGATCGTATGATGACTTAGCGAAGCAACCTTGGGTTTACTACAAACTAGCCTAATGGTGACATTTCCTATCACATCGATAGAGCGAATGAATAGGCAAGCTCCATATCCATGCATTGATGCATCGCAATACCCGTGTAATTCAGTGGAAATTGGATTTTCGCCTCGCAAGTATCTAGGGACCGCTACATTCTGTAACTCGGATAATTGCTCAGCTAAGGTAGTCCATTTCGTATGGATGTCTTGTGGAAGGGATTCGTCCCAGGTGACCTTCGCCTTCCAGCATTCCTGTATTAAATTTTTGGAATAGAGACTTATGGGACCCAACAGACCCAGAGGATCGAAAACCTTCGCGATTTGGGATAAAAGTTTCCTTTTCGTAAAGATGAGTTTGGAGTTTTCAGGGTTCACAGAGTAAGTGAATACATCACGTTGTGAATCCCACACGATACGTTTTCTTAATGGGATTTCCTTGTATTCCACAATCCAACTCGAAAATTTTCTCATCTATGTCGGCTAAGGCGGACGGATGGTTTGAAAACCATTTTCGAATTAAAAAACCTCCACAATTTAAGAGCTGGATCATCTCGTCTCGGATCGCCAGAATGTCTTCTAGACTCTGCACCTGAAAGAAAATCGGCCACGTAGAAATCTCGACGAAGAAGCATTCAAGTTCGTGGAAAATTGGTTTCCTCATCCCGGGCGAGCTGAATTAAGGTTCATCCCGAACGTGACAACATTCAACCGGAAATTTTTAATCGTACCCTCAAAATACCAAAGAATTTTTTGAAATTTCCTATCGTCGGGATGGACCCAAATTTGCCTATACATTTTTTCTATATCCGCAGTTATGACGAAAGGCTGGGCACGAAATCGTAGAATCTGTTGGTAGAGAGTTTCCTGAAAGTGGTCCCAGTAAGTAAAACGTCGTTCAGCGAGATACCGTTGAGAGATTTTGCAGACGCATCGAATACAACCCTACATTTCGTCGTGTTGCTCGATTCCTTGGTCACTGCGTGGTGAGGTAAGTAGTAACCATCTTCGGTATCATCCTCGCACAGCGTCATATGGCCAAGCTCCAGATACCCACTCATTTCCTTCTCCTACTAGATCTTGAGGTTGGGATCGGTCTGGAACTTTCTCTCCATGGCCTGAAATCGACGTAACGCCTGCTGTTTGGACGAACCTAATTCGAATCTTTTGGGGCGAAATGGCAAACGAACCATGTAATGATCTGAGCTGTCTCGAGTGGTGGTTTTAACGTAATCGTTTTCGCAGATTACGTCATCGTGGGCCTTGACAGGTTCATAGCCCAGATCCTCAACGGCCATGAACCTCTCCAGAAGATGATCTAATTGCACGGCGTTACAAGAAACGGTGTTGAGAAATCCGCTCGTTATCAAACCTCCGGCTACTACCCAATCAAGGGTGGTTTTTTGAAGAATAATTTGGAAGTTTTTATCATTGATTAGCTTGATCTGGCCTATCGCAAGGGATGACATTGTAGGGTCTGAGGCTAACAGAACGTCTATGGGTCTAGGCATATGGAATTAGGGATTAGCTAACCTGATGTTTTTAGGTATTCTATATTGTTCTCGAGGAAATGCCCCACTAGGCACTCTTTCTGCTATTTCGGGCACGATTAGGAAGTTCAACTGATATTTACTATTATTATAAGTGGAATTGAACATGGCATTAGAATATTATTCTGCAGTAGCGCTCGCACCGTTAACTGCTCCGATGTGAACAAAACACTGTTTAGTCGGTAATTGTAAACGATTAAGGAAACTTTGAGTCATCAAATTAGCGTTTGAACAAGAATCTAGTAACGAACGCGCCCTGAGACGACCCCCTCGATTGGATTCAAAGCTCAGAACGGCTGTGGTCATAAGTAGAGAATCAGGATAGTATGCATTTGCAGTTAATGATCTACATGACAATATTCATTTTTGAACGGTTCCAGAAGGGTTCCGCTCAGTGAGCTGAGAGTTTATCATACTGTTCTTAGTTTGAAAGAACGTGTTGTTAAGCGATGTTGAATTCGCGACTGGATTAGACGTAGGCGCCTTCAGCTTACGCACTTGAGTCGCAACCTTGAAATATTGGGTTTCAAGACTATCGAACGCAACAACGTTGGGATGATCACTTTTCATTGACGCCAATTCTTCATGGTTATGAGTGTATTCGGTATAGAGATTTGAAATACAAGTTAGTCGCAACTCCGCGGTTACTACGTCTGGCAAGTCTTCTAGTAAGTACGCATTGAGCGCCTTGATCGTTCTGTCTAATGAATTGAACTTTTGTTCAATGCGTGCTATGCGTTTTTCAGCCTCTGGCGCCATTCTGAAGAAATTAATCCACACAAGATGTAGTTGAATCCAATTAGAATTAATTTAAACAATTCAATGAACGTAAGTTAAATTTAAAACCACGGTCACTGAAGCTGAACGACACATAAATCAACAATGAGTTTTCAATTAATATTAACAAATGCAATTGAGAGATTCTCCCACTTTTTTTTTAATTTTGAGTAGACTCAGTGAAATTGGATAATCTTAATTTAGTAATCTGTTCTAACTTAATAATTAATCGAACAATTACTTCTATCGGGCGTGCATTATGTATATCTACAAAAAGCGTGAGATTGTGTAAATCTTCCAAAAATGAATTTTTGCAAAATAAAAGGTTAATAATAAGCTTAAATAAGCAAGTTTTTTAAGAATTAGCTAAGAACGGAATTTTGAAAGTAACAATTGAAAACAATAAATTTTATTTTAAAAATTGTAATTAGTAAAAATAAAGTACTCAAACAAATTTTAATTGTTATTTATAGAATGAATAAATTGAAACATTAAATTTGTTTTGCAAGAATTCATTAATAAATGTCTAAATGCATCGACGCTTATATTTAAATGTATATGCTATTTACAAAATTGGCGAGTCAACGTTCATTTGTGAGTCAAAGAAAATAGAAAACTTATCATGTAATTTCCCTCCGCTGAGGCAGGTAGATGGCTGGAAGCTATATCTCTGACGGACGTTGACGCTGTCGATCACGTGGTCGCACGGCTATACTGGTTTTTCTCTTGGCGCGAAGCCGAGGGAGAGGTATGACAATGCCGCGCTATGGCGCGTTTGCGCGCGCTTTCCTTTGCGCGCCAGATATTTTCGCGCGCTCTCTCACACAGCACGCACACTCATGCTTGCACTCGCGTGACGTCAGCCTTTTCGTCGAATGAAAAAACGAAGAGAAACGAAGAAAAAAACGATGAGGTAAAGTTTCTACCTCACAGGAGGCACCATGTTCGATGTTGGCAATTTTCTCTGGCGCAATAAAATTGCCTAGTTTATTCGTGGGTTACGTTAAATTAGTTTTTAACTGCAATATTAAAAAGCTTATATGTTTATTGATTTTATTACTCTGAATACAGATTTTATATTTACATCATACAAAAAATCTACAGTATATAAAGTGTAAAGCAGACGTCACGCGAACTACAATAGCCGTTGCCCTGCACACACACGCGTCAATCGCGCAGCACTATCTTATCGCTCCCGCACGTTTCACAGCTACACACACACACACACAAGCCACGTTAGTGGAAAATGAAGCCACGTTAGTTGAATGCAGCCACGTTAGTGGAATATGAAGCCACGTTAGTAGAATGTTTATTGATCCGTTGGATCCGATCGTCGCACGTTGGTGCTATGTTAAGTCTACCTTAAGGTGAGACGTCATTTCAGATTTGGTAATGATAATATCTGATCGAATATAACTTAACTGTATCCGTTTTGCCAATGCAGTCTTCCTTAGCCAACGAAATGGTCGAAGGGCTTTAAAAATCGTATCCAATATTAGTACAATCGGTATATAATCGATCAGACAATCCATGCAAGGACACAGAGGTTTTCCGCATTGCAACATTATGCAGATGTAGAATTATACAATCAAACTATAAACTTTATCAACAACAGTATCTCATGCATTATAAATTACATTTATTTTCAAATTTAATAACAACATGCTGCTTCATAACGAAAATTCTTTGACTTAAATCGGATACTTAGAAGCTCTACAATCGATGTATTTCTTTTACATGCGTACAATTGAGGACGTCTGCGAAAAAGCCCATGGTCTTGGAGTCCATAGACAAGTCCATATTTATTTTCCATGAACAGATATGCAGTCTTACAAAATGGCATCTGAAATTTGACAAACGTCTATCCAATTCATAAAACAAAATTTTTAGGTCTGGTTATTTATATGAGGACGCCATGCCTTCTATTCTGTGGCCGCAGCCTACCTTAATGTAATACCTCATTTCAGAGTTGGTAATGATAGTATTTGATCGCACATAAGTTGACTGTATCCGCTATACAAACGTAGTGTACGTTAACCTACTTAATAGTCGATGGGCTTTAAGAGGCGCAACAAAAAATGATACAATCGTTGTGTAATGTATCTGACGATAGATACAAGGACACAGAGGATTACCCCTCTGTAACATTATGCAGCTTTAAAATTATAAAATCATGCTCTGAAGTTTCTCTCCAACAATATGTCATATAGAATAACACATGTTTCTTTTACAATTATCTCTTTCAATTATATATAGCTGCTTTATAAGGAAAATGCTTTGAATTAAATCGGATACCTAGAAGCTCCACAATCGATGTATTACTTTTATATGCGTATGTTTGAGGACATCTGCGGAATAGCCCTTGGAATTGGAGTTCATAGACAAGTTCATATTCATTTTCCATGAACAGATATGCAGTCTTATAAAATGGCA